>BGZK01001765.1:0-109604 GCA_005406025.1 Eumeta japonica
AGAGATTTCAATTTGTTTTTCTCTAATTGATTTTCATTGGACTATGCCGCATGCAGACATTTTAAAGGTGTGAAATTGATATGACCTAAAGAAAGAATGATTTGATAACCGAGGTGAGACCGTTACTGTCCAGAATTTTCTTCGAATTCATTTCTCAACAGGAAATTAAAAATGGCATAAATTAATAATGGTTTGATGATCACACACGCTTTATCTGTCCTAGATGTTACCAACACTCGATTGTCAGTTGTGTATATACAGTACATTCAATGTCAAACATAAAGGAATACTGTGCATGGACATACATAAATAAATACCATGCATGGACTTGATTTATATATAATAATTTTTATATAGAAATTAAGTCTAAATATAATAGTAAATAAGGAAAGGACTAAGGTCTTTTTTTGACCTTTTCCGGTTGTATGTATTTTAATTGCCCTATTTTGTCATATACAAAATACTTGTGATTGTCAAAGTTACTTTAATAATTACGAGTATAGTGTTGCACAAAACTGGAGTATTTTCACATACAAAGAAATTTTTAACAAATCTATTGAGATGGTTGTTATTATACTACCATAAAATACATAAAAAGCTGAAGTTCTAGCATCTTTATGTTAACTTTTGGCATTTCTTTTTGAGCATTTGAGCAAACAAAATCATCATAACTTGCTTGCTAGTGTCAATAAGTTTCAATGTTAATTTCAAATTATTTCCACATTTTGATAGCAATATCAAAGCAAGTAACATTTTTTAGAGATCTCTTATTTCAGACAGTATGCCATTTTTTGCAAATTTAATGAAATGTTTACACATTCTTATCTTAATATTGATAACTTTTAACTTAATACAGTCGAACCTCGATGATTTAAAAATCTCCATAATTCGAAAAAATTTTTGTTTATCTTTCCTCAAGCCCCGAAACCTTCATTACTCGAAATAATCAGTAAGTCTCTCCAAGCAATTTTGGTACATATTTTCCCTATAAAACTCAAAAAAATAAATTGGATCAATCTACCTATCTCAACATAGCAATGTTTTACTTTACGACCTCTGTAATTCCTTTATTTGAAATTTATTACCTCTATGGCTCCAAGAAAAATAAGTTACTAACTTTATAAATTTGCAGACAATGTACACAACTGTTTCTTAGAAAACAATTTAGGAGTATACAATAAATAGGATTACCAATTTTAACAAATGATAATTTTTTTATGATTGAAATTTATGATT
Source organism: Eumeta japonica (assembly GCA_005406025.1). Lineage (NCBI taxonomy): Eukaryota > Metazoa > Arthropoda > Insecta > Lepidoptera > Psychidae > Eumeta > Eumeta japonica. The sequence goes on from BGZK01001765.1 coordinate 1,237, forward strand.
GATGTTAACTTTGTGTCTGATCTTTCATTTTGGGTACTTATTATTGTTATTTATTTCATTTCAACTTTGTGAACCAAGTTATTTGTTAAATTAATTATTTTTAGTTTCATCCCTTATGCAATCTTATATATGTGATATTTTAATACATTTGTTTTGAATTTTTTTTTAATGTAAAAGGCTATGAATGCTGCTACTACAAAACGATATTTCTCCATAGAAATATAGTTTTTACATTATTTGATTGTGATGGTTCTGTTGATATCAGTACATTATAAATAACATTTATTTTCCTAAGGGATAAGTGCACCGCATGTCCCTAGTAAATGCATCAAAATGGCAGATTGATCTATAAATGGTGGCCCTCTTAATAAATGTTTCTGTTTTTTTATTCGTCTTTATATGCTATTTTTTATTGTAGATATTTAAAAAATAAACTTTATGAAAATATACAAACAAATATTTTAGTCCTATCAGAGTCCAGCAGTGGCTGCCATAAAGTTATTTTAAGTAATAATGATTTATTATGAGATATTAGTTTCCTGTTATTACAGGAAACTAACAATAGACTCCCAGATAAATGTATAGGAAGTTTTTGAATAGTTACAACAATATAAGTTTAATGTTGCGTAATTTAATATCAATAAATTATCTAAGTAAATGTTCTGTATACTGTAAGAGAGATATAAAAATTTGACAGGAGCACAAGAGAACAATCCTGGTATTTCCTGTGATTTTGGAGTAAGAAATGTGATGCTGCTTTGACATCATTTTAGGTGATACAGTACATAAAAACAGAAACGAGGGTTCATCCTGTGGGCCTGTTGTTTTGTGTATATATTGATCGCTGTCAATGTACACACTTAACTTTAGGACATGGTTCAGTTTCTTTAAGCAAAGTGCAGGCAATAAAAATGGTAGTATTAAAAAAATTATCATATTGTAAGAAATATGAATGATATTTGAACAAAGCAATCCTTGCGTCTTATTCAAAGTTAGTTAGTTATTGTTTTTCATTAATAACAAGAAAGTCATGGCATTGAAATTGTGAGGGAAAAACGTTATCAAAGTCTTTGGGGAAGTTTTATTATAACTAATTTACAGAAAGGATGTTATCTCTTTGACATATGAAAATGTTTTAATTATCGATTGATATAATATATCAAACACGTTTTCTAATCTTGAAGCTAATTTCTAGAGAATAGTTACTCACTATTTTCTAAGATATTGTGTCACCTTAAACTTGCTGGCTATTTCATATCATGATCTGCTCAGGAAATGAGATATGGAAATAATATCAACTTGACAAGGGCGTTGTAGTCTACTAATTTTAGTCACATAAAACTGTATTCCGTAAATGTTAATAAATATCATACAAGCGAGATATATATTTATGCAGTGACGAGGCCATTTTGGGTCTTTATATATACTACTTAGTACATGCTTACGCCGCATCAAGTCTCTTGCGCAGGCTTTGATAGATACAAGAATAGGAGCAATTTTTAAAAGTGTGCCGTGCGTGGCCTTCCCCGCGGCCGAGAACGCAGTCGCGCGCGCATCAAGACGATCATCCTTCTCGAATTGCGCGTGACCCTCGGTCAGGTACTCGCAGTGCCTCAAATCATTATTTACGCACTTCATTCCGCAGTTCGAACCGCATTCCGCCGCCGCGCGCGCTGATCTCATCCCAGGACTCGCCGCGATACCCGCAGTCCGTCGGCTGATCTTCCGCTGAATTGTTTGTTATTAATGTCATAGACGGCACATTTATGCCAAAAACTACTTGTGTTTAACGGGTTGATAACGTCGATGGTTAATAACGATTCACTAAAATGTTAATTACGTGTGTAGAATCGAGATATAATGCGTTCCATCCATAGTGCGTTCCATCGTTTTAAGAGTCGTGGCTACATTCGCTTTCGTGGGACCTAATACACTTTGCTCGTATCATAAAAGATTACCTTTTATTTCAAGTCTCTTTTGTATTTAGTTCTATTAATGCTTTGTTTCACCTTTTTAGGGTTCCGAGCCAAAATGACAAAAACGGAACCCCCTATAGTTGCATCATGTTCGTTCATTCGTCCAATTGCCCGTATGTCACAAGCATTTTGCTCAAAAACTACAAGATGTGTAGTTATAAAATTTGGTATATAGGTGTCTTTATAAGCCGCTAATTAGTTTGGTAGTTAAATAAAAAAAAAATATATTTCTAGGGGGAGCACTCCAAACATGTAAAAAACTGAAAAAAAAAATTCAGCACATCAACGTGTGGCACATATTTTGAAAGTTCTTGTAAAAACACTAAGGTTTCTAAGCAATTTTTTTTGATTAAGTGAATATTTATTGAACCGCCTCGAAAGTAGCATAAATTGTGTGTGTCCCCTTTATTTTTTTTTAAAGGTAACGAAATTCGCAACGAAAATTATCGCATTTTGAACGTGATAGGATATACCATTTTTGATTTATTGCCGAAAAACCGCCTCTCAACAATTGCTAGACTACGTTTCATTGATGTACTAGTCCCAGCGACCAGCATCGTAACAACGCTTGTATATATTACAAGAAAAGGACAAAACTTTTTTCTTCACACTCTTCATAATATGTTAGATATTCTGCATCTATCGGAATAATTGTTTATTTTATGATATTGCGATTTTACTAGTGTTTCTGTTTTTAGATATATTGATATACAATATAATTAGGTACAAATCTATTTTCGTAGCATGTGAAAATTTGATTCGCTGCCTACCCTTTTAGTAAATAGGCGTGAATTTATATAATGATAATAATTTCGTTCGTAAAAGAAAAAAAGCTATAAAGTACCTATTCAGATTTTCGTTGGTATATATTCAGTTGCGTAATAACAATTCGAGCACTGAGCGCGTTGTTAAGCAATGATTGGAACTGTTAGCCCGAGTTCCTATATGGGATATCGCGTTTTCTCCAATTTGAGTATCCATATAAACCCTATCTCGAAATAAGGTTTTGGTCCTTCCAGTTCAAAGCAGAATGTAGGTTATGTGTGGGCTAATAGAGTGCGACAACGTAGTGGTTTGTATTGGATTTAAGTATATACTGTTAGGTGTAATAGGGGTGACCTCTGACCCAATTGTTCCCGGGATTAAATTTTATTTATTTTAACTAGCCGGAACCCGCCGAATCCCTTGAATTACACGAAGGTCGAATGTCAAAACGGACAGATGTGATTTAGAGCTACCTCGGCCTTTATTTTAAAAGAGTTTGTTTCGACTACTATTTTTCGTTGATGATAATTGAAATTTCATATAGTTATTAATTCGTACATAGATGTACTTTTACGTGGGGAACAAAAAAACGAAAAAAATGGAAAATTCGCATGTTCACGCCCCTTAATACTAGTTTAATTTTTGATAAAATTTTGAAAAATACCATCTAAAGTATGTTATTGCAACTATTACAACATAATCTCTTCAAAACAGATGAGCATGAAAAGATAGATTTACTTACTACTAGAGGTCGCCATCAAAAATTTCAATGCCCCATCTGTGAAATCAAATTTAATTTCCAAAATTATATTTTTATTAATTATAATTTAACGATAGCGAATTAGACAGCTATTTTCAACAATAAAGTACTTGCTGTAATTGTAAAGCTAATAAAAAAAATCTGGCCAAGAGCATGTCGGACTATGCTCATTGTAAGGGTTCCGGAGCCATTATTATTATAAAGAAATGAAGTATGGATGAAAAAAGTACGTTGTTACACTTTTTCCATGTTTCCCGCATAGAATAGTTATAAGCATTTTAGTCGCCTATAACTAGAAAAACAAGTTGGTATGTCGACTATTACTATTAAACTAGTGTAAACTGAAGTGCATTAACAAAAGAGCGTATCTTCATAGCACTTACGTCCTTTTGTTGTGAAGCGCAGTTTTTTCGGTAATAAATCAAAAACTGTACATCCGGTCATGTTCATAATAATTTTGGTTGATTTTGGTGGCGTTACCTTCGTTAATTTTTTCATATTTTTTGGAATACGATTTAGAAAATAGAGGGGTACATAATTTCTGCAATTTTCGGAGTGAGTATTTCCGAAATTATTCACGTAATCAGCAAAAATGCTTAGAAACCGTAGTGTTTTTTAAAAAACTGTCGAAATATGTGCCATTCGTTGACGTTCGCTGAAAAAAAAATTTTAGCTTCTGTTACTGTATAAAGTGCCCCCTTGGAAATATTTATTTTTGTTATTTAACCACCAAACTAAGTAGTGGCTTATATACAAGACACCTACACTATAAATTTCAAAAATATACGTCTGGTAATTTTTGAATAAAATGCCAGTGAGATTCGGTCGGATAGACGGACGGACGACATGACGAAACTATAAGGGTTCCGTTTTTTGCCATTTTGGCTCGGAACTCTAAAAAGGCTAAATTAATGTTTTTTTTTCACAAGCGATCATGTTTTCAAGTTGTTTCACAGCCGAGTGACGGGATAATTTTCTAAATTATGTCGATGTTTTTTTTTCTTCATTTCTATTACGTTACATTATTTTTTAAAGTTGACAGAATTAATTTCATCTAATCATCTGTATAAATCGTGTGCATTTTTCCCATTTTCGTGCACTAACAAGGATACTGCGATAGAAATAGTTGCTGACAAGAAGCGAAAAAAATTTTTCCTTCCTTAATGCACTCTCAAATGCATGGCTTTATGAGTCATGTGCAATAATTTCTCTCGAACGTGAGATGTTGACACGCTCTCATTGTGATTAAATAAATTTATTTGTCTATCACCTGTTTGCAAAATACGCTTTAGAGACATAATTTAACGAAGGTGTTACAAGTCGTTTACGATCATGTATACTGACGATTAACGCTACTGTTGGTCACAAAAATAACTGATGTCAATAAATCGATACCACTCGATATGAATCGCGCATTTGAATTATCGTTTCCAGTTAGTTATTTAGTTTTTGATGAAGCTGTTGAACGTCCCTTTCGGTTACGATTTTTTAAATAGTAATTCGAATTAATTTATAATTATCATCAAACGCCCTTTTATTGGTTGTGCGTGCGCGCGAGCGCGCGTGTGGCATGTGCTTTCGGATCGTCGGTTTAATTTCGAATCGTTTTCGTAGGGTCTGAATAGTAATCGATTCATTCTATGAAAAATAATTCTCTTTTTTGAACTTTATCTACTTGAATATCGACTTGAATTATCGAGCATGGATAACTGTGGAAAAACTACTCTTTATTTCTTGCCGCGGTCATACATCACTTCCATACAAAGTTGTGATTCCAACTTTTTTTTAGATGTCGTCCAATTAGAGTGGGTATAGACTAAAAATTTATGAAAGAGAACTATTAGATATACGTGAATTCCGTTGGGCGAAAAATTACAATAGCGGAACTCGCTAAATACTAGTCTTAGCCGTGAATCTGAACTACATTCGAGTCTGGGTTATCGAGTAGACTCGCTCTAATATTTATTTTGTAGTGAATAGGTCATGATTTGGAAGCGAAAGAAAATGTATTCAATATTAATGGTTTGTCCGTTATTTATCCACCGTTGTTGAAGCTGAACGTTAACAAAAGATGTGGAGCATTTTGGCCACGGGTTATGATGCACTTAAAATACAAAATGTCACACGGTGAAACCGTCAAAGATTTGCTGTGTGATGTAACGCGGGAGAGACAGTACTCGTAAATTGACGTTTAGAACAAAATAACTTAAGTGAAAAACAGAAAAATTGTACTTGTCAAATGTTAAATTGTTGATTAAAATAGCCCTTTACGATACAGACTGAAACACACTCTTCTATGTCTGTGTAAAAATTAATATTGAATTCAATAAAATGTGTTTTCTTTAGGGTTAGTTTTTTTTTTTATAAAAAACGGCTAATAATTACGTTAATTTTTCTGCCGAAATAAAGTTAACCTGTCTTGTATTCCTACTTCATAGTACTGATTTATGCCACAAATGAATATGAATAGAATTTTTTCGAGTAGCTTCTTAGAGCCTCTTCCACCATCTCCATTTTATAAAAAGTCGATTTCAAAATAAAATTTGCGTTCCACGTCCTCCTTCTAACGGTTGCTCGGACTAATTTCATTTTTAAAATAACAAAAAATATTCAAATTATTTTCAATGTAAAAATCTCATGAATATTCCGACTTTACCAGCCAGTATTTACTTTTTTTGATTTCGTAGAGTTTCTCATGAGTCCCTATAAAACGAGAATGTACCTCATTTTCGTTTTATAGGGAACGTCCCTCGTATTTGGTGATAGACGCACTCGGTTTTACATACGGTGACTTGTCGTTGTTAATTTACGGTTAACCAGTTAGATTGACAGTTTTCAAGTATTAAAGATTTTTACTCGTTTATAAGCAGTTACGTTCCTTATCAAATCCAAAATTAATTTTATATCAATGTCTCGTAATTTATGTAATTACTATTTGTAATGTAGGGAATAAGCTTAATCGACCTTATTATAATATTAAATTGATTTGTTGTCATTAAGTTTCGTATAGAAATCGAAGTAGGTTGAACTGCTACCTACACAATTTGAATTAAACAAACGTTCTAATTTTACTGTTCCTGCTCGGTGATAAACAAATCAAAATGTTAAGAATAACATAAAGCCTGCTTTATGCCCGCCTAATCTACGAACACCGTGGTACACATTGATCAATCTACCGTGTCTATGGACTAGACGGCGAACAATATAAAGAAATTTAGGTTTCACGGCTCGTTAATTAAGAAATACGCGCTCTGTTTTACCGCGACGCCGCGACCAAATAAACTCGCACCGATTAATTTTTGAGTGAGAGACCGGGATGCCCGACAACAGCTTATTCATTACTAACGGTACGCCGGTTGCCTAATTAACTGACCGTGTGCTCGCGAGATGCGGCGCGCCCCGGATTTATAACGCGTCACCTGAAGTGTCTGAAACTGTCTTAATTTTTTCGCACTGAATTTCCGTACTTATTGTAAAAAATAAAGCTTTAATTCTGCCAGTCCCTTTCTGCCCACTGATCGATAACTTTGGAATTGCGGCCCAAGTACAGCTACAGTTTATCATATCGGTTTATTTCGTATGTGATCTTCTATGTTTCAATTAGTACAACAGAATAATTTTAAATTCGCTGATTCAAGCAAAGATAACAAATATCGTACAGTTTTGAAGACTAATGGAGCGGATTGTTGGTTTCACTAACTTTTAACAACTGCCTCTGACTTATTTAGTATCGCTTGTGACATTGCCAGACGCTGATGTGTCGCGTGCGTTTGATTAAGGTTGAAAAATTCACTTAACAAAAATAATATTGATAAATTTTTTTTGATACTATAAAACTCGTTCCCAACTGAAAAAATCTGCTACCATTTTTTTTTTTTTCGTAAATACATCGTTCTAATAATATTTATATTTTTTATCTTAAAATGTTATTAGTTTATCGAATATAAAGAAACGAAATTGCATAAAGCTTCTTGGGTCAAATAGCACACCTAATGATGGGCGATAATTTGTCGATAATGAATTATCCACTATATTATTTCTGAAGAAAGTTATTTTCTGTATAAGACTAAGAAAAAAGTTACTTCTTATATTTTTACAACAGTAAACCCCTTTGTAAAATAGTTATTATTATTTAAGCATCCCTACTGAGAACAATTATTTGTTCAAATACTTTTGTCCCGCCAGAAATAATTTCGGACCATAGTGCGTTGGTGGGAACAAATACTGTTACAAACACTAAATGTTGTTCCATACTAAGAAATATATTTAAAAATCTCCATTTCAATCTTGCAATTGAAGTCGGGGACAAATACTAGTGAAACAAAGCTTATCTCATTATATCATAATTGAAAACTACATTCAAATTAGTTCAAACATTGTGTAGATGGGCGTGCCCAAATAACCTATCGCACTCAGGGATAATGGAGCTTCCTACAGACTAAGTATTCGTACATACATTGTATTGCCTAAACAAATTTTAGAATCTAGAAAGAACTGGAAAATAAGATATCAGTATATTATAGAAAAAAATATTAAAAATTTGGAATACCATGAAATAAAAAAAAAAGAGGAGAAAAACGCGTAATCGACAATTAATCATAAAATTCGAATCACGATCAAGTAGAGTCGTCGCATTGAAGACATTAGAAAATAAATATTTTAACATTACTAAATGAACCTCAAGTCAGTTACATAGACAAAATAATAAATAGTACTGTCGACGGCGTCTGTCCTTAGCTGAACCTCGACCTCTATCCGCGTACATTTTTTTTCGCTACGACCGCCGCTACGCGTTTACTTTGTACATTTGTCGTAGCTAACGCTTAGCGCCTCCTATCCGTTACCTTACAAAGTATCTATTTGGAAGGGCGATTTTTATGTTGAATATAAACCGTTTTCCAGAAGTTAGATGGTATCAAAGAAAACTACATCCAAATCCGTTCAGCGGTCCTCGAGATCAACGCAGTCGTACAGACAGACAGAGAGACGCATATAGAGGACATGTTTTTCATACACAGATAGATATTCTAATATTTGATTTCGGGCCTATTTCACCATTAGTGATAGTGCCTACGGATCAGTTCTTCTTTCCTTATCAAGGGTAGTTGCAAAAAAATTTGGCAAGTCACAAATGCACGCCTCCAAATATAATAATAAAAGCATTTTCGGTTTTGTATAAGCAGGCCGGGTCTTCTAACCGAAGATGAGGCATGTTTTTAATGGCATATTTGTTTAAGAAATCTCCACAATCGCAGATGACAAGGAGAGACGTCTGCGGCCCGATCATATGATGTACGACGAACCTCATTTAATTTTCCGTTCACCGTTGGGTAGAGCTTCACAGGACAGACGTTGCACCCCGTACTTTACTCGGTACTTCATTTGACGACTGGTCGTGCTTGTAGATTACAGTGTGATTGTGCAAGTAGCCTGTAGGTGAGCAGCACCGGGCGGTGGTGGAACAAGCTCTTAAATTGAACAACGTAACGATCTTATTTTATTATTTGTATTAAAATTTTAATATATGAGACGCCCAAAGTGCGTTTTCCTATATAAAGTCTTGTAAATGAAATGTATTCGTCTAGTGTCATCGTCGACGCCCCGTCCAATCACATAGATCTACAAATATATCATGGACTGAACTTATAATTCTCGCATAATTATTATACATCCCGTTCTAAATGCGAGTTGGCGTATTCGCGAAGATAGAAAATTGGCGACAAAATCTATACTTCACTTATAAAATTCCAGAAAACCCTTTTTGTTTGTTGTATATATATTCGATATGTGTAAATAAAGTGCAAAATCATACCGACGTATTGTTGATTAGATAATTTATCAGGAATCGTTCACTTTCTACAAAATGTAATATTGATGCCAATATATTCATATTTAAAACAAATGATCCGTGTTCACGGATATGATACGTGAAAAACCTGGATACCTGAAAAAAAAATATCCAGTAGACGTATGCGGATACCAACATAAGTTTATTATTGTAAGTTTGTATAAGATAAAAGGTTCGTTATTTAATCTGAAAACGTGGCTAGTCGACACGGAACCATATTACATGCATTTGACATCGCGTTGTGGTAAACAATAACTAGGGTTTATGATTTCTCATACTATGGAAGCAGAATGTACATGTTGCTTTTATTTTTGAACTGAGTAATTAATTCGAGACTAAACCGATTCCCTTTGGTTTGGTTTATAGAGCGCGTGTATTTCTCTATATACCTAATTGTTGTATTTAGTGTCTACTCGCTAACAAGATTTCGCTATTAGATAAACCCCTTAATACTAACCTAAAAGTTTAAGAAATATAACACTTACCTAATTTTAGTGTCACGTTTTGTCTCTGATCTTATATTGGGATACACGAATGTATGATGTATGTGATAGATAATACATTTAAATAATATTAAAATTGTGTAGTCGTTCTCTTGAATAGCGAGAGCACTATCAGAGTGAATTTGCACGTAGCTTATAATTACTTTAAAAGAAATATTTTTAATATTCAAAATTATTTTTTCGATCGTCTTCGATTTTCTCGCTCTCCATTTTCAGCGAATATGCGATTTCGCTCTGGTGTCTTAAGCTCTAGGTCTGGATAAATGATCGATGCCAATGGACAAGGACTACGTGATGGAGAAAAAAAAATTAGAAATTTTTGTAAGGAAATCACAAATATTCATTAAAAATGAATGTTTTTAAGGAGTTTCTAAAGGGCACTTTTAAATCTATTTAAATACTTGTTTTTTTAAGTTCCTTATTTTTATATTAAAAAATGAGTCAATATCTGGAGTGCATTTAACTTTTCTTAACTTATCCAAATTTTTGGAAACAAGTTTTTTTTAAATCGGCCGTTTCTTTCCTCGCGACACGCGTCGAATGTGAACGGCAGTACGGATAGTGGTTTATATAATGACTAAAAACGACAGTTTTTACATATCAATAGATTTTTTGGACTTGTAAAAAAAGTTATTTCTAAAATTAGAACCAATTTATAACTTATGTGTACCTAGAAATTGTTTTGTCGTTGATAGTTTTTTGTGACTTTTTCGTTAACTTGGTTTTTAACGTACCCAAAGGTACATTAGAGCACGAGTGCAATAATTTTTTTTACATTATTAGGAATTCCTTTACTTACATATAACCTGATATCGAATCGCATTTTTTTACAACCAACTGTAATTATTGAAAATATTGTATCGTCAGCCAGCTATAATAAGGTGAAACTTATTATCACATTGTCGATGTACAAATAACCATAATAAACCATTCTTCCACTTCCGCAGGTGGTTCCGATAGCAACAAGGGCAAGAGCAAGAAATGGCGGAAGATACTTCAGTTCCCACACATATCACAGTGCTTAGACATAAAAACGAAAATAGGTCAGTATACAAATACATTACTTCCGCCGGCGGGCCCACGACCTTTCGGCGTTTGCTTTTGTGTCTCTCTGTCGCGTTGTCTGGCTACGTCCGCCGGTCGTCTCGTACCGAAAATACCGGGAATAGTTTTATCACATGGAGACACATCGAACGGTATCTGTAAAAATACTGTTGTATCTATTATATGCAACAATATAAATCGTTCTGATGGAATAAAAAAGTGTCGCAATAAATAATTTACCGTAGGTTGTTTGTCTATTTATGACTTCTGTAATTTATTCATTGTATTTATTTCAATCGATTTCCTTATCATGAAGTTTTTTAGAAGGTACATGATTGATTCGACTCAAATTTTAATGAAAAAAAAATCATATAATCTTCGAAATCACAATTTGAAACTAATAGTTTTAATTGCATTAACCTGATAAAGGTTTAGACGGTGATAGAGGAATGCCTTACGAATGTTTTAAATGAGCGAACGTAAATTTTTGATCTTGAAATTGAAATTGCTTCGTTTACAAACAGCCGTGTACAATATTCGAGAAGCCAATAATGAACGAGACTATAGTCGTAGATCAATAAAATTGATCTACGAGTATCGTAGAAAACTTTGACCGGGCAGAAATTGTATTCGGTTAAATGTTCATTACGGGGGCGAACTGGTCAGTCTCGTTGACCACATCAATTGAATCAAATAGATTGTAATAATAAAAGATGGCCAAGTGTGTATCGGATCACGCTCATTGTAGGGTACCGTATACTTAGATGTTTTAGCAAGTCTTACATGTATGATAATATTACGTAATTACGTAGTTTTTTGTGATACCGCAAGTGTCTCTCATTAATTAAGGTAAATAAATTGAAGCATACCTCCCTATTGCAGCGAGTATTGTGCCGAGTTTTTTTTTTACAATCGTAAAGGATCGATATGGCATAAAAATGACTATTTGTATATCAGTAAATAAATCCGAGTTAAGCACGGACGTAGCTTGGTTGTTATAGATCACGAGGAGTAATTTTAAGGTGTTACTGGAAACAACATCCAGTGGTCATGGTATTTAAGGACTCAGAATCCAAAAGTGTATGGAGTACCATTTTTACGGCATACAAATACATTTTTTTTATAAAAAGTACCTTATTTCCTATATATTATGTTCGAACAGAAGTTCGGACATAATCTATCTTTATGCAAAATTTGAATGCAATCCGTTCAGCGGTTCGAGCGTGATCGAAGGACACATTCAGACAAACAATGTTTTCATATGAATTATATATATACAATTTAGGAACTTACTTGAATTTTTTTTAAGCGTTTAAAGCCTAAAGTTCATTACATGCGCACCGTAGGAGGAAACTAAGGTAGGAAATTCATTCCCCTCGACTGTGGACTGGCGCGTCAGCTAGTCCCGCTGCGCGCCGAGGTAGGGCGCGTTTGTTTACGCGCACGTCTCGTCTAGTTTTGTTCTGGCGGGTACAAGGACAGCATATAGATGAAGGCGTATTATGTTGTTTGTTTTTTAAGTAACTGATTTGAAGAAATTAATATTAAAAGAAGTCTTTAGAACGGTTTGACGTTATTCGATTTTCACTGGAGCATCGTGATAGCGTACCTATATAATAATATCGTGATAAGAGACGAAGACGTATTTAACATACTATAAAATGATTTTATAATATAACATATTATAAAATCATTTTAGCTATACTGTTTATTGTTATTTGTTGTGTTTAGCTTACGTATTAATACGAGTATTGTATAATATGTATTATTTGAATTCCAAATCACATTTTACAGCTTTATACACACACTAGAAGTTTTGTAGTTACAACTCGATAGCTGCAGCTCAATAGTTACAGCCTCGTAGTTATTCACCATCTACATAACATGAAACAGTTTTAAATACTTACAAAATTTTAAATAGTCGCTGACTGAATTTTTACAATTAAGTTCTTATTTTTTAATTAGATGTGTCCAATAGGTAAATTAGTACAATTGAAATGACGGAGCAACTTTTCAGCTTCTCTATTATAAAATATTTTCAGAAATACGTGGGCAGTAACAAATTTGATTTCCGTTAATCGTCGACACGTAAATACCTAGGTAAACTATTGCGTTCCTAGGTTATTTATTGAATTTATCGCTGTAAAATTGGAAATAGTGCAGTTATCTTATTAACCGAAAAAAAATCGCCGTTACGTATTATGTAATGATCTTTTTTACGTAGTAACGCCAGAGTTTTTAACTAGAGTAACCATTAATATTTCTCGCGCCTTGTTCTTAGGAAAGTATTTAACATTGAAATAAAGTCATTTGAGGTACTTTTTTTTCCACCTCGAAGGAATTTTTACGCACGTATTTTAATTTTTTTATTGTCACAATACACATTTTGATGGAACACTCGCTAGTAAATATTTTAAACGATAATAGCGATTGCGATACTTCGTTACGCGATAGTTGTGCGAGTAGTAACCAATCAATAATATTTAATATTGGAGGACGTTCCAAGCATGCTATAGGTATGGATCCTTTTATTGGTTTTTAATGGTATGTATCATATTCAAATCAAATAATATAATTAAATTTCTGTTATAGAATTACCCGAACCGGTACTGCGCCGAGATCGTAATTGAACGTAGTAGCGGAACTGCTAGACATTTTTCTTTAATGTCCAGCAGTTCTGCTACTATGCTCGGAGATGCGAATAGGAATGTGTCGACTGCGACGTGTATGTCGTTTTGTGACGGAGTGTACGGCCGAAACAATCGTCCTTCGCCTTTGGACCGGAAAAGAGTACCGTTCTAACTGGATAATGTGCCCGCACGTAACGCAACGGACGATAATGTGACGAATTGGATGAAATTGAAATTACACATGCAGCATATAGAGCCGATTTTGTCTTTTGTGTATGTGGTTCCTTCCGCTCCAAAGACTTAGGATCTTGCGGGTGACTGTTTCGAAATTATTATGATCTCTGATATTCTTCGGCCTCTGACCATAACAATAGATTCACCAAACTCTAAAACCCTCTCTGAGATACAATACGGTCACAGAAATCCGTAGAGTGTACAGAGTCGCCAGAGATTGTCGGTACAAACTATAGTAAAGCTTATAAAATAAATATTTATTTCAGAATACAGCTCTTCTTCTGGCTTGATTATATACAAAAGAATTTTATTCTTTTATTTCGTTTTTATATGCTATAAAAAATAAGACACTGCGTATAACAACTTTAAAATGTTATTTATAAGGACTCTTCTAAAAGATTCTAATTCACAATGAAATATATAAATTTCGAGCAATACTTGCGTAGCAAATAAACACTATGGTTTCGCTGGCGTACGCTCGTGCTAAAATTAGATGAGGTTTCTTATTTATTGAAATACGAAGATGCTTTAGGTACAAACAGTTTTTCGCGACTGTGCTCACACGTGTAATAACTGTAAAAAAATAGTTAAATTTGTATATTGGTAATACCAATAAAATAATACAGTCAGGCATCACAATTCTTAAACCTGACATTAAATGCCTTCAAGAAGTCGCTCATACAAAAATATTCGCGTATGATAGCCAGTATTAGACTAAGTACCTAATCATGTAAAATATTTGGAAATGACGTCGAATGATCAACACGTGTACGTTTGAAAAATCACGTCAAAACATATTTCGCCCCGTCGAAAGTAAGACTTGTGCGAAAGTTGAGCGGTATTTTTGACGTGATGTGACGGCACGTCTGTAGCAGTACACGTTACAAGCTACAGCGACAAATATAGTGATAGTTAAAATGGGAAAAGTAAAATAAAAGCCAACGGCACCGCATTACGGTATTATCGACAGCTTACCATAGTTTTGTGTCGTATTTCAGATTGTGACTGAAAAATTTGATTTTAACTTGACCCAATTTGGTATCACTCGTTCCGTTCTTTAGAGAACATTTTTAACCGAAATTCCGAATTTTAAAAAAAAGTTTATAGATGAATAATAAAAGCACATTTTTTCAACATAAAAATATTGAATATCTTACAATGAGCCATATTCATATCACTGCCATTCTCCTTCGAGTTGTCGTCGCTGTCACGTAAATTAATTATAAATTCACTTTCTAAAATATTATGTGATCATATCTCTTTCATAATTGTCTCTTGTCGCACGGTTCACTTCACCGTCTATCTTATCTCGACCTGCTACAGTTTCATATTTACAGGCTTATTCTAAAACTATTATAGTGAATGGAGGTTCTGTATTTTGTCATGCAGTTTATTTTTAAAAAACTTCCACACGGGAGGTTATATAATTTTGGGCCCGTGTAACATTCGTATTCGAAGTTAGGATGATATCTATGAAGCCATGCAATCCTGTTGGCTTTTTTTACCATTGAATGATATTGAGCGTGATTTGCAGTAATAAGTGGTTCAAGAAGGCTTGTACAATGGGATGGTGAACTATTCTGTGGCCGTTTCTTCGTTCGTTTCTTCATGATGACGTCCAGCTCTTTTGGACGAAAAGTGATCAAGACGCCTCCAGTGAAATCGGCGACGATTCCGACGTGACATATCATAAGTCGAGCTGGCTTTGCAGCTGGAATTTTGTACGTGTAAAGGTTGCAGCGTCGACGGTTCCAGAACGAACAACTGCACGGTTGGCATTACGCCACGCCTCGTCCTACGGGACCGGTCTCGCCGATAGGTGTACGTTTCCAACGCGATGTCGAACTTTTCTAATAATGTATGTTTCGCGTTTACGTCGTCGTCTGTATCGCATTCATCCTTTTAAAATCGATTCAATTCTCTTTTCTTTCTTTCTGTAGAGAATTTTTCCCAGAGAGAAATAAGCCACCTTCTTTCACTGTTTATGCTGGATTTTTTCTCTTTGCAAGCTCTGATAAAAAGAAGCAAACAGAACTCTGTTCATTAAATAAAAAACATAGAGCCACGTATATTCTGTAATCGATCATTGTGCTTAACAACATCATTAGAACCCTTTTCCAGTAAGCTGTTATAGGATACTGTTCAACAAGGGCGTAGCTAGGTCCCGGTATCGGCTGGGTTTGGGAGTGGGGCGGTGGAGAGTGTCAAGAAAATAAAACGACAACCAGCCCCCCTCCCCCCCTCCCTCACACGGCCTAGTTGTTAAGAAAGAAAAGGCTAGCGAATTAATGCCTTTCGTTGCTACTCTACATTTTATTTTCGAAGCTGCGAATAATTCGAATAATAATAAATCAGTAGCGCCGCCTTCTCAGTAAATAACACTATTATTGCTCGTGCGTAACTCAAAAACTACTGCATGAAATCTAACAGAATTTTATCAGTTGCATTGTTTAGAGCCTACTTTAAAAATATTACTAATCGGAAACGGAATCCGAATCGGAAATATTATCGGAATATAAAATTATATTAAACTATTAAATTGAATGTAAATAAATATGTGAATTAAACTTTTTCTAAACTGGCCATAGGTTAACTTAAATGTCTAATAACTTTTTCGTAAGTTCTATTTTTCGATTATCTTGTAACCCTATTACGTCACGCGTGCTGGTATGTCACACGTCCCATGTACAAAATCATAAACCGTATTTTATTGCTAAATTTTAATATTTTGTCCTTGTACAAAAGCAGTGATTTAGTTATAAAAATATATACGCCTTTGATAAACGTTTAAAGTGCTAACGACATGGTCAATTTAAAATGTCAATAATTAATCTAATGTTAGAAGAATTTTTTTGTATGTCGGTACCAATGACTATTTCAATATCGGTTTGCCATAGTTTTTTTCCCCGGATTTTGTGCAATGTTCAAAAATTAGAAAATAGACTTAGAAATGTTTTGACGTGCATAAGGCTTGTTACCAACAATAAAAATAACAAGTATTTTTGAGCATTTTTTTACAAAATGGCTTGCAATCAGGCAATAAAAGACCACACACGATTTCGCTTAGTTCTTCCATGCTGAAACCTAAATACACGAAGAACATATAGAAGTACAGGTGCATCAGTTACGTAACCAAAATTTACACCTGCACTACTTTAAAATGATTGACGCATCATTAATTCTTTTTAAACATGCACATTCACCTTATTGTATTCGCGAAACTGGGCATTTGAGCGATCAAAGAGGAGCATGAATGTGGCGACAACAGTTTAAATTAAAGAATTTACACGCGTATTTCTTCTGAATTTCAAATACGTGCTACTTGCACAGGTGTAGTGGATGATGGACTAAATTGCTACATCAATATGTCGACATCTACAGCTTTGTATTAAGGGTGCTCCTCCGATTCGAGGGCTAACATCAAAGCATTTTTCATTTCTTGAGTGTGCAGTTTGTGAGGTTTTCGTTTTGGTGGGATTGAAGTATATTGTCTAGCACATCCCGAGACCTGTTCCAGAGACAATTCAATTTCAAACAGATTAAGTAAAGTTTATCTTTTCACCGGTCGTCGTGTCATTTTTGTGAAAGGTTGATCGAAATATAAACATATATAAGACAATACACAATATATTAGACAATTATTGTGTTCTTAATAACAATAAATACTACTGCATATAGTTTGTTGATGTGTAAATTGAATGAGGAAGGGAACAATATATAGCCTTGTGGGATACCGGCATTCGTGGATATTGAGTACGAACACGAACTGTTTACACCTACTTTGATGATCCATTTTGATGCTCACCTGCATGATTTATTAGGGTGTTCGTAGTATGCAGAGCGAAATTTCAAAGAAGAAAAAAATGGAGAGACGCAAGAGAAGTGTTTTTGTAACTCAGACAAATCACGTGATACAATCAAATTTTATTCAGTTTAAAGAGTTTATAGACATAGAATTTATTAGAATAAACTCCACATCTTATAGAATGGAAAATAAATCCATATTAAATTAATTAATAAAAAAAACTTGAAGAAAAATCGACATATACAAACACATTCAAATATAAATTCCCCAAGTTATTTCGAGTGTAGCAACACCGATTGTCGAGTTACGACTGTACGGCTAACTACTTATACGTATATCGTCAAGTAATCGTTTGTCCACGCATTACATAAACCTGTGTCGCCGCACGCGCTCGCCAAGAGGAAGATAAACAGACGATGATGAACGATAAAGATGTGACATAACATCGAATTTTTTCTCGTACGTTTGCCTCACGTGTTTTTCTTGTATCGTTACAGCACACCTTGAGCCATATTGGTGTGTACTGATAAGCAGTTGACGTCGGACGTTTCTCACTGCAATTGTAATGTAAATAATTTACACTATTATAAACTTACGCCTATTTCCCAGTAGGGTGGGCAGAGACATAAGGCTGAAGATGGCCGTTGGGTTTTAAGCTGTTGGTAGAGAAAATTGGATTCATACACACAAATCGATAAAGAATCATAGAAAAAAAAACCAAAAACGTGTTCTCGAGCGTGACAACAGTATATTAAATGATAAATAACAAAATAAAGGGTTTGCATTAAAATTGTTTTTTAAACAATTGTAATGAAAAATTCTGATAAATGTAATGAAACTTAGTACAGATATTTAACAAACTTTAGAAAACGTGGACGTAACGTTGCAATTGAATGTGAAATTGGTCGTTGGACTCATAAGGGCCTGAAAAAAAGAATCTACAAAACAAAGCTGTAATTTATTTAAAAATAATTGATGAACAATGTACCCGGTACATTAAATTTGACAGGAAAAAAAGGAAAACGTTAAAATCGAATCATATAGGGTCGTAAAATTCTTCAATAAGCTCCTGGGAACGGGTAAAGGAATTGGCAAGTCAGGGGGTCCATTTCTTTAAATAAAGTAAATAAACAATCAGCTGGTTGTGTTTGGATTCTTCGAAAAAAAATCCAAAGACATCGTAATAAATTAATTTCAGATCGTAGAATTCTTCAATTGGCTCCTGGGAATTTGTGAAAAATTTGGAGAGTCAGGGGGTCCATTTCTTTAAATAATTATACAATCACCGGAAATCTCTCAAGATCTTCCAAGAAAATTTAAAAAACCTCGAAATGATTTGTTTTATGTCCTTTATTAATTTGTAAGAAAGGATATCCTTAAAAGTCGTTAAAAAATTGGCAAGTGAGAGGAGGGCAATTTGTTTATTAGCATCAATAAAACACTCCGCTGTGCTCTCCTTTGAGAAAATTGCTGAAGATGCCCGACTCACAATTGTACTTTTAATTCGTGCCTTAAATGCCGTTCTTAGATCTTCCATAGACTGCATAGAAAGTTATCTAATTTTTGTTCTTGCAAAACTTATCGAGAAATTTGAGGCTCAGATATGGAATTTTTATCCATATCAAATTAAATAGAGCGCGCCTTAATCGTCATAAGACGTATAAGGTTCGAATGGGGGTTTATGGCCGGTTTTAAATTAAAGACAAAAGTTTAATATTTCATTACGAAATATGAACTTCCATTTAGAATCCACACTGAGAGAATGAAAAATCACTCGAAATAAGAAAGTTTCTTGTTACGAAAGAATATTGGTCATTCCAGTATATAAGAACGCTATCACTGGTTGACCATTGTACATTTTATCTTCAATTTGTGACGGAGTTTTTTATCTCAAGGAGAAAAACAATTTGTCTCTTTCCTACGTAGACGACGTATTTGCAAAATGGTCATTTTTAGAAGACCGTCAAAAACGTTCATAAGTTTTGAAGGGTTTTTTTTTCTAATAATTTCAATTTCGAAAAAAATTCTAATTACGAAGACTACCTAGAATGGTGGCGATTTATTCTCACTTTGCACATGTTAGGTTAAATTTGAAATTCTTTACTATAATCCAAGAATTTTTTCGATGAAACATTTCATTGGGATGATATACATATCCATTGTTAAAATATAGTTAATAATTTAAGTGCTTGGCATCAATTGTATGTTTCATTCGAACAGACCATTTTATGATAATTTTTCATATTATTACATTTGAATTTTTAATTCTATTTTCTTTATAGCCTATAACTTTCAGAACCCGCAAAACATGATTAATTCATTGAAGAATCTTAGCTAATTTATTCTAATCAGTTAGAATTATTAATCTATGTCAGTTTAAAGCAATTACGCGACATCATTACGTGTAAGAAATTTCAAAACTTCAATGTCCTTGAAATGTGCAACTAATTCATCAAAAAAAAAAAAGAGACAGTTTTACAACCATCTTTGATTTTGGTACGATCTATGTAGGTACCTACATATTGATAAATAGAAAAAGTTAGTTGATCATTAAGTTGTAGAAGAATACACAACTATTTTTTTACTTTTTAGTGCATATTAATTAGTTTTGAAATAGTTTTTATTTTTAATGTCGCTTTTTTTTTGTTAAATTTTTTATTGTTTATTTACCCCAAAGAAGTACAACTTCATCGATGCATATACACACACGTATTCTTTTTTAGTTCATGATATAATAATCGAGTTTTCCTCGTTATGCGCCAAAACCAGTTATTGTTTGATGGAATGCGAAATAGCCTTCCGACTGTACAAAATTATATATTTACGACATGTGTATCATAAGCCGTAGATTGCGGACCTCGAATTAGTAAAGACGTTATATTATTACCTTTAACGTATCACTCGACTCGTGTAATGACGGTGTCGCGTCTCTGTCAATTCTATTATAACATTAACGTTTTTTTTTACCGAGTAGTCGTCGGGGCGTTCGGATCGTATTCGTTACGAACAGCAAACGACGTGAATTAGCCGTAATCGGCGCCACGACGCCTCGCGTGCTCCCGACGTCGACGTCAGAATGATAAAGCAGTGGTCGTCCACTGCTTTATCATTCTGTTATTGCTACCTGAGCGAGCGAGCTAACGCTCAGAACGTAACTAAAGTATCCCATCCAGCCATGTATATTTTGATAATTAGATATTTTTTTTTTTGGATACTTAAATCATTAGACCTCTTCTTGAACAGGTTACGTGTCAAAGAAAACATCAATATTACCACTCTATCTTAAACAGAAGGATGTCACTGCATATTAAAAAGCAAACTGCATTGACTTTGCTGAGAGCAAAGTAACTTTATCAGTTTCTTTAATCTGTATCTGCTTATTTGTTCCTATTTTATATTTACATTATTTCAAAAAAACATGCACTCAAAAAAAGATAGTAATACAAAATGATAAGTTTGAATAACGTAACAGATTTGTATCATTAATATTCAGCGATCCAGCATTTTGGTTGCCTTAACCGGCCTAAATGTCGGTGCGATTAATCTGATCCGATCGGATTATACACGTTATTTTGTTAATATAGGAAATTACTCGGCTATCGCAACGAAATATATTTCGAGCTAAATTCGAATTTGGTTGGAAATATTTTTTTCACTGCGGAAAAATATAGGAAAAAGAATAAAGGAAAAAGTTATTATACTCCGGAGCGATTTGAACCCACTGGCGCAACAGCTTCCGAGGTCGTTACATACCATACTATTTTTTTTCCGTCTGTTACAAGGGTAATACTACTACCAAAGGTAAGGGTTACCTGAAATAAATAAAAAAAGAAAAACAAAGGGATGCCACGATTTTTATAATTAATTTTTCTATACTTTTCCTTTGACCTCTATACTCTTAGACCGATATTTCTCTAGAAAATGAATTTAAAAAACATTTCTGATACCGACACATATTTCATATAAAGGTTTTTCCAGACCTTTGAAATATCAGTTTACAGACTTTTATCTCGGAATCGGCGTAAAGCTTCTCCAATGATCCACGTAATCACATTTTCAGACTGTCCACTCTGTAATAAAAGTTGCTCGTCTAAATGGTAAATAATCACTTATTAAACACGCGTCGTGTTGCTTTTCAAAAATTCGTCTGGTGTGTGTGTGTTTTTTTTTGTCGGCATCTACGGCGAGCAAAAACACCGTGTGTTATTATTAATGACGTCAACGATACGAGAGATCTAGTGCCGCACTAAACGTGAATGTTACGAGTTTTTTCGCACGAGTCGAGGTGGTTGTACTCTTATTATCGCACAGAAAAAAAACACGGGACACGCTCATCCTAAGTCGTCAATATTGACGTCGTGTAATTTATTTGTGCGACATGAAAAAACGCATTGTCTTAAAGATGATACCTAAAATAAACTTAATACATTTACAATTATGATTATTATAGGAAAATATTGTGATGAAGAACTTTTGTCGTGGGATGATCCGGTTGTCTCTATTTATTTGATTTATAAAAAACTTAATGTGGCCGGTTTTTAGAGATCCGCATCTCAAAGGAAAAAAAATCGCTACAGGATTATTTCGTTTTCCATCTGTCCGTCCGTCTGTCGAGACCATTTTTTTCAGGGACGCCTGGTATCAAGTTGAAATTAAAATAAGATACGTATGTCTGCGGTTCCTTGAAATTATAGAAAACCAAGGTTATAAGCCAACGAAATCAAATAATACTACCGTTTATGTCTTACATTTTGAAACTCGCAAATAAATCATAACCTTATAGCCTGCACTTCTATGACCCGTACTTCCTATTGAATTAGAATCATGAAATTTGACCCGGGCTCGGTCACAGGCTTTTTACTCAAAAACTACAAGATGTATATAGATCACATTTATCGTATAGGTGTCTTGTATAAGCCGCTACTTAGTTTAGTATTTAAATAACAAAAATAAATACTTCTAAGGGTAGCGGACATTCCATACATGTCACGGAAGCTGAAAAATGCTTTTTCAGCAAACATCAACGTGTAGCACATATTTCGATAGTTATTTTAACACTAAGGTTTCTAAACATTTTTTTTTTATATTAAGTGAATATTTTCGGAAATACTTCCTCAGAAACTAGCATAAATTGTGTCATTCCCTTTTTTATTTTTAAACCGTATGCCAAAAAACATGAAAAAAATTGCAAAGCTAAAGCTTAATAAATATTCAACAAATTATTTTGAACATGATTGGATGTACCGTTTTTGATTTATTGCCGAAAAACTGCGTTTCATAACAAAAAGAGGTAAATGCCACGAAGATATGCTCTTTTGCAATGTTTTTTTGTTCACACTATTTTAAAAGTAATAATCAACGTATCTACTTGTTTCTCTAGTTTTTTTATTCAACACGCACATAAAATTTCTAGTTAATCATAGGTTTGGCTAAACTAAACGAATCGACAAAGCTTAATTCTCAAATTAAAAATAAGCAAAAAATCAACTGATAAATGTTTGTTTCTTTTTGATATTCCGGACACATACCATAAATAGCAGTCCTCGTATACTCTATCGTTATTTTTTTTAATAGTTAACGGTGCCATTGTAATAGCCACATGTATTGTTAGATTTTCGATTTTTTGACATAAGTATGTTTAAAATCTATATTTTTACTTTTCAGAAAGTTTTTATTTTAATGGAACTTAAATGTCAGTTTAGCATTTTTGTTTACTTATTTTTTCAACAAATTATTTCTTTCTACTTTTTTTTTAATTTACAATACGAAACTGAGTTGTACACTATTGAACTTTCTATTTTTTTTAGTTAGGTATCCAGTTCTTATTCCTCTACAAAAATGTTTTTAATTCGTTAGCGGTCAAAAGTTGCCTAACGAAGTTATCATAGCCCAATATTTCGGAACAGCCGCTTGCGACGCAGCAGATGCCTTGTTTATATGCAAATTTGAATATATATATATGCATATATCGTTATTATTTATTTGAATGACCAAAGAAAACATCAAATGTAAACGTGAAATTGAATCTAACCAACGAACACGCAGTCCTTTACTGAAACCCCACCGTATTGTTTTGGTGTCGGTGTAAACACAACATTGAGAGCACTCACCTAACCCAGCCAACATGATCTACCCAAGCACTCTTTACGTATAAGATGATACAAAATATACTCATCAGATCTAGCTGAATCCGTCTGCACAGGTGGTGAACCTTTTGTCGAAACGAATCTCTGTTGTAAAGTTTTTAGACTTAGATAAACAGGATTAGGTGGTTATTGTGCCAAAAAGTTAACATCATCATTATCATCATCTATGGCCACCGCAGACTTACATTTCAAGTTTTTCATACAATTTCCAATGAATTGAAAATATTCCAACTGTATATAGATACATACCATATAAGTGTGCGGCTATGAAACCGCGTCTCGAGTGTACCACGTCAGACAGTCGGTCGTGAGGCGCTCTCTCGCGTATCAGATCACCCTTTGTGCCTTTTAAAATGCCTAGTATACGATATGTCTATTTTTAGTCCGGTCCGTTCCGTCGTCATACAATATTATGTACGGCGAACGGCAAATCATAGAGGAGAATACTAAAGAAGAGTATTCAACTCTATCGAAGAAATTATAAACCGACCCCAGTACAGCAATCTTTATAATACGGTTGCAGAGATTTTCATCACGCCATTATTTCTCTTTTATATTTATACTCCGCTTAGTCTATACTTATTATGTTTAATTTTGTTTGGATTCAATACAGCGTCACTTTCAAAATCAATTTTTAAATAGATTTCTCGATTAAGTTGCAAAAAACATTTGCTTCCAAAAATTATTTTAATTTAACATTGACAAACTTATATCGTTTATGTTGCAGAAAGAATGCTCTTGGCCGCGGCTCAAAAATACTTCACAATTTTTTTATCGACGTAAAGAATAATAATAATTTATTTATCTCCATCATCAGGTAACATGTCCCTAAGAGTACATTTTACAATTAAATTATTATCCTAAAAATACGAGAGACTGGTGCCTAGTATTATAGGTCAACAAAGCACCTGCGTCATAGGTCATCAGGGTCCCATCCCTCAGTATGTGCGTTTGAAAAACATTACAAGAAGTTCAGTGCTTAAGGATGAACTAAAAGTATAAAGAATGAACTACTTTTGTTGCAATTTTGTAGTTGTATGCATATTAAATTTATAGATATTTTTGAATTTTAATATAGCAATGGTTTTAACATCGGTTAAAATTGTGAAAATTCTATTATAATAAACCGATATGCAAAGAAAAACGTACATACTTACAAAAAAAAACGAACTTACCATCGTATTTTCAATTTTTTAATACTTCTAATCTTTCTTTTATTCGTACAAGTAATTCCGTAACAAATGTTTAGTCTCGCAATCTGGAAAGTTCCAGATTCGGCTCGAACACCGAAATAAAATGGTGTAAGCGATTAGACGTCACCGCAGTCGCCGATAATGATTAGCGTATAATAAAATATTTCGATGACGACTGTACATCGTCAATCGGCTTTTGACCCGCGGCGATTGCCGATGGTTCGATAAAAAAAAAAGATAACGGTCCTCGCTTATGCCGATATATAAAATGTCCCTTAATGAATTTTCTTTTGTCGTTGCCTTTCTTTTCCCCGTGGAAATATTCAGCTGAAAAAAAAGGAGGATTATGACAAAGGAAGCGGCGAGGGAAAAAGATAAAGAAAAATAATGAAAAGGGTTCTCTTTAGAATTCTGCATGGTAAAAGGCACTAATAGGCAATAAACAGTCGACACTTAGATGATGATAGCGACATTTGATCGACTAAATATATATTTGTTTACTTTACGCCATTCGAAGTGGTGAAGTTAATTTTCAAATTGACACCTCAGTCATGTATTAAGGGAGATGTGGCGTATTGACAAAAAATATTCGAGAAAGATAATATGTTAAGATAATTTAATGTAGATGATGTTTTGTTATACGCAGTCAAATCCCGCCCGTATTAGGGTGAAAATAGAACGCAATCTCTAAAAGGACAAATACTTAAAATATAATGAAAATGCATTACGGTATAATGTGTTCTTTCTATTACCGCATCGGACAGACGTCGCTGATAGCGGTACTAATAACACGCCATATCGGAAAAAGAATATTCGTATCCCAATTTTCCTAAATGCTTTTATTTTCAGCGGTCCCTTTTCCTTCATTCCGACCCAAGGGCAAAAGAGGAATCGTTTCTAGTAGTACATCTCCAGCTGTGACGCTCGTCCCTTACCCGTTTTGAAGAACGACCTTGTCGCTGTACATCGGATATTTCTAGAACGTCGTCGTCAGGCTTGTGTTTTCTTTTTGGTATGACCAGTGACAGGAATAAACACAGGTGTATGCTAATGGAAATGGCGTGGAGCGAGGCGGCTGTAATATTTGATTATACAGTTCATTGATCATGTCATTTTTCAAGGTAATATAATTTTAAAAAAATGCCTTACTTATTCTTGTATAATTGTACTTAACCAAGTAAGTTTTGTAAGCCAATACATGTATCCCCATTCCTTTTTTTTTCCACACGAAAACCTTTTTCACCCTCTGTGCGCCACTCCCTATCCTCGTACAAGCCTTTTACGACCGCATCATACGTATTAAAACGTTAAGACTCCGAGGTCCTACGGTGATGCGTGAACATAACACGCCGGACGGGCGACCCCCGAGTGGCGGCCCGTGACGGCGGGCGCGATGATACGAGCTGAGAGCGCGCGCCGCGTCCCGCGGGACCCGGCCCGTCGGAGTCTACAATAAATATTAAATCTAGTTACGCCCGGAAGGGCTTCGTTTCGTTTTCGTGCGGTGGGCCTAGCACGACCGGCGCCGCGGAGCAGCGGCTGACCTATTTTATTAAAAGGAAAGACCTAATACGTCGTCCTCGAGCATTGAATTCATGCCATTGTCTTTTTCGCTCACGAAGTCAGAAGACCATGGCTCGTTTAGGGATTATCGGCTTTACGTGTCGTAGGCGAAGGGATATCGGCTTCCTTTACAGGCTTATGTAAATACGAATTGCGCTTTGAGTGTTCAATTTTATTGAGTCGTTCTCACATTGTTGGTAAATAATGACCAGACGTAGATTGTCAGCCGGTTTATCTATATTATTACATTATTAAAATAAACTCGTAATTATTTGTTTTGATTTTAGATATTGAGTATAAAAAAATACAAATTTAGGAGTTTCCACGTGGAAAATATAGCGTAAAAGCAGGTGCTCCAGAAATAACAAATGAAACAATTGCGACTATTTAATATACTCGTATTAAATATCTATACATTTAAGTAGGCATTTAATCATTATGTCCATTACAATGGTAAAAGCGCCATAAATTGTAATTTAAATTATATTTAAAAAATACAAATGAATACGGCATTGGTCGTGTGGTTAGAATTGCCTTAGAATTGAAAGTTACCGAATTAGAATCCCGCTTAGAGGCGATTCGACTAATGAGTTTTTAACTAAAGTCAAATTAAACTACTTGCTGCGTTCCTCGGGGAGCGGTAGAACAGCATGAAGGGTTTACGGTCCTGGCCTCTGAATGCGAAACAAAAAAGTTTGTGGGGAGGTACGGTATACATCTAGTGAGTGGTGCAACATAATTATTCCGTATTGGCCAGTAATACCATCGTTTATTACTTCCCTGCCTTTTCGCCTGGGTTGCCAACACAGTTTGGCCCGAACTCCATTGGTCTGCATATTGCACGTCAAGTTGCCGTACCGCACGTCTCGTCTGTGGATATCGGGAATATTGTGAAGGAATAAATTCTTTAATCTATTCTTTCACATTATTTTCGATATTATCGCTTAATGGAAGCAAGCATTTTTGTGTATTTCTGAAAAATATAAATTAAATGAAATTTGTTATCGATGATTTGATTCTTTATAGATTTTTTTTTATAATACTTTTTTCTATAATGATTTTTGAAAATTTTAATAATACAATTTAACATAATATGTTTAATGTTATTTATTATTGCTTGATTTGAATCAACTGTTACTGAAATATTTAGACAGTGATTGTTGTTAAATGACTTCTGTTTAATTATTACGTAATTATTGAATTAAAATACAGAATTTAATAAACCGCATTGTATAATTTAATGAAGCTAAAGGAATTCTTTTGAACTGACAAAAGTAATTACATAATAATATCACAAAAGCTAATTCTTTTTAAAAAGACCGCTATATATTTTGCTATTGTACAAAGTTAAATTTTAAACATTGATCTGATTTCATTTTTATAGTCTGTTATTAATCGATTCAACTTCGCTGAAAGTTCATTAACGATAATAGCTCGGCGCATGCACAAGTTGCCACTTCGCGAAGTGACATCACTCAGGCTGGCGAATTTCACCGGAGTGTTTTGTGAGAGCGGCGCGAGGGGGCGTAGGGAGAACGGGCGAGGGGTATTTCTAAAGTACTCACATTGTCTCTTATATACAATAATTATGTAATAGGATTTGAGGTTTTTTGGTGATTGCGTTTTTTAAGTAGTCACAAATTGAAGTCTTTAAATGTAGAAGCGTTGAACCTTAAGTAAATAATCTAGTGTTTTTTTTTCGAAACTTCTAGCAACAAATGGTAAAATTATTTTTCATGAATGTTTCGATTCGATAAATCATTTCAACAGTAATTATCCGGCTTGGAGTGAAGGGTTTAATATTGGCGACTTGGACATTGGCGTTGTAATCTGTAACAACTGCTTGACGTAATGCATCTGTCAGATCAAATCAAAAATAGCTTTATTTCGTAGGTAATAGAAATTGCACTTGAAATGCATCATAAACTATTGTTTTCAACATTGACAATACCACCTATTCCAAATGCTGATTCACCTTGGGTAGAATGGGCAAGAAACTCAAAACATCGATCATTGATCTATAAAAAGAGAATATGCACAGTTCCGCGCTCAAAAACGGCCGCAGTAAATGAGTGCTAAAACAGACAGTTTAGCACTCATTGCATTTAGTGTAGTTACGACGTCGAAGTTCATTGTTAAAAAATGCAAAAATAACACGTAAAAAGCTATGAAAAAGGATGGTACTTTTTATTTTCGATAAGCAGAATTTAGTTTATTCATAATAGGTGCTCAATCATATATTACAATGAGTATTTTGTATTTATTCATTTAAAATAGCGTCAAAAGCCGAGATATAAACCGACTTAAAAGAAATAGACCTAAGTAACACCGATCTCGTATTTTTATTACGTTGTCACATTATTCGGTCGCTTAACAATACAGACTCTTTCCTCTACTAATTGAGTCTCGTCTTTTACTTTTTCTTTTATTTATTGTTTTATATTTATACAAGTGTTAAAATTACCTCTAAAAGGAATCATGCAATAGATTAAACATATTCAATAAAAAATTGTTTATTATATTTAAATTTATTTATTAGCAAATTATATATAAGTATTAGGTTCATCAAGACATGTTAATATTTAATAAATCATCATCTTATTTTATTATATAAATAATTATAAAATTTTATATTACTGTACTCTTTAGAAATTGTCAAGTTTTTCATGTATATTTTCATCGACATTATGAAATCAAAGGTTCATAATAATTTTAATTTTAGGTGATACTATAATCTGTATTATGAAGAAAAATATAATGCTTTTCTTACTTTGTACCAAAAAACAATAATAAAAATTTAAAACAATATTATACTTTATATTATATTATTATACCCATTGATGCCTTGTTTTAGAACAGCACTTGTAAATTGTAAAAAATAGGATTTATCGTCTTCCAATAACAAAGTGATCCTTACCTGTTTTCTGTGCATTTAAAAATAAACTTTATGTTATAACATTTCGGTTGAGATGTCAGATGATAATAATGTTCCTTCACTTCTTTTCTTTGGCACTGCAAAATATTATCACAAAATGTGAGACAAAAACGTCAGATACACTTCGACCATTTTCCGCCGTGAATATAGTCTGTGACTGTGCATTTTCTGTTTTTTATACATCTATGTCATCGATACAATATAATGAGTAATTAATATTTTAATAAAACACTTGGAAATAACATGAAGCAACCTGATGACCGCACAGTTAAATCCCATAGTTTTTTTTCACTAAGATATTCAGACACGGCTTAATAGCCCTTGCCATATAACTTCTGTTTAACGAAAAGTTTAAATTCATAAAATGGCAAGTTTTAAGTTTCAGCTGGAATCTTATTATAAAAGCACACCATTACCCCTAAAATAATTTACTGACTTTGCTTAGACTGGTTTTATGAGCAACAAAATCGTTCTCATGTTCTAGTGTTAATGTTATGGATGTCACTGATTTTTTGGAACTATTCTATTTTTCACTTGACATATACCAGGTTTTCGTATATGTATTGGTGATGCTAAAGTTAAAATATTATTATTTTTTAATTTTATCTGAGAAATCCTTTGATTTCGAATCATAAATAGCACGAATAGCTCACTTTTGTAGCGTGAAAATTGTAGTCAGTTCACTTACATAACAATTTTTCCTCGACAAAGTATAGATTTGGAAATTTTGATTATTCATACGTTAGCTCAAATCCCAAATTCTACGACGATCAAGGATTATTTTTGATATGTTTTGAGTTGCTTTAAATGCTGAGATGAACTCGATAACCCAGCGCGTTGAAGTATATAGTTTTTAGCGATAGATCCATGATACGAACCTCGGCCATACGACATATTACTCAACTGACTTTGCTTAACGTCTTGTAAAGCACCTTGTAAGTCAGTTCATACCACGTTGGACCGTGCCCTATCGTAGCATTAATTCTCTTAATTCAGCGTTCGTTATAAAATAAATAAATATAACGAATCTATATACTAACTAGTTACAGCCCTAACCAATTTTAATTTTAGATTTTATGTCCTGGTACATCTAAGATAATAAATTTCACCGAAACATGCTACGCCCGCTTCAGTGTATTGCGACTCGGGGATGACATAAAGTTGGTTTTACGCGTGCCCCGTTAATTTAACAGTTTATTCCACCGCCGACTTGTTATTCCAACTCCGCGCAAGGGGTTGACAACCCTTGCTGTTTAACTTCACTGCTGTATAATTTTTAGCAAAATCCAATAGTTTTTAGGTATTCAAGTTTCTATATTAAATATGTACATCGGTTCAGGCACTTACAACGCGTTTAATGTATTAGAGTGCGCACACGTCGATGTCCATACATACAATATGAACTTTCGATCCAGATTTCAGGGTTGATCCTAATGCATCGACCGGTCCTCAATGACATCTGTGACTACCACATCGAAGTTACTTTACCTTAATTGTAATAGTGACCGCCTGAGATGACGTCGGGCCCAAGATAGATAAACCTATTCTTAACTTACCCCTAATAAATTTAAAAGAAAGTCGTAAAGTTACAGAAGCAATTTTGCAGTTCGATTTTCGAAAATTGAAAGTAGTTTTAAAATCCTAGTAAGATTTTTTTGGTCATTTTCAGATGGATGTATGTTCTTATTTGCGTGTGTTTGTTTTTGTGCCTGCGCGTGCGCGCGTATATATGTGAACCTTTAACAACCTTTGAATAAATGGACAGCTTGAAATTAGAATTGTGTTTTCTTAATAATTTTTTGCTTTTTCCAAACATACTTTTTTGAATTAAATTTATATGTGTTTAAAAAAGACATGTCGAACATCGTATGTCTCATTGAAATCAATTAAATTGACACGTCATTGTTGAAACGTTACTGATTGATTTCTAAAATCTAAATAGTTTTCGAGTTTAGAAAACTGCATTGAACGCCTCAATCCCAGTATAATTTTGAACTCGAAAATGTTAGCAATAATATTTTCGAGCTTTCCGAGCCGGAAAATACTATTTTTCAAAACTGCCAGAATTACAAAGTAGTATATAATCACAACAAAAACAACACCGAAAATTTTTGAGATTAGTCCGCGAGGTCGCTCGTCGCACACTTATTTTAAACAAAAAAATTAATGAATCTAATATCGGTATACCTCCGATAATAACTCTCCGCTATTTCATTTGTGTACGAAGTTGATTAGCCGGTTTTTATACGTTCTAACTGTGACCGTTGATATCGATTAATTATAAATATACAACGAGTTGCGCCCATCGTCGATTTCGTCCGAGCGTCCGGAGTCGCTCAACCTGTTTCTGATGTTGTGACGGAAATTGAAGCATGCAGTTGGATGTGGTGATTGATGTTCGCGACTTCGTCGGTGCATCCAAGTGATGTTTTTAGGGTTTCGTATTGTGAAAGGAAAAATGGAAGCCTTTTTATGATTGTTCTCGTGTTAGTCAGCCTGTCCCTGTATTTTTAAATAGTTTCTCGAATACTGTAAAACGTAAAAATTTTGAAAATTTTGTTGTAATGTAATAGGTGTTGCACGATGCGCACATATACGCCAGTCAATGCTAGTGATTAGAACAGAATATATTTGAAAATATAGCGTCAGTTTGGTATAAAAGAGAAAAAAAAAAACCTATTACTGCACGTAACCATTACACAGAGTTAATGTAAAAAAATACTTTTTTGTTCTGTGGCAGATGTTCGACTATACCGAAAATCAGTAAGTCATGTGATTATTTAAACGTATAGATTGAGATTGGAATCATGACAAAGAAAGATCGCTAGTTGTGATTAGTGGACAGCAGTGGTTACGCTTTCTTTTTGTTGCGGTCAAAGTATTGCGTTACTCTCCAGCAAAATAAAACGAAATCCATTTAAAGAAGTTAAAAATTTCAATTGTGTGAGGTGATAATCTTAAAGCGTAAAATTTAATTTACTTATTATTTATGAAGGATATGCAAAAAAATATACTTATTAACAGCTATGAAATATGTCTATTGCGGTGTGCTTTGTTAATTATTATAGATCAAATCATACTATGATATTAAGGAGCGACATCGAAAAGTGATTAATTATTGGAAACTTATTACTTTACCTTTGGTATCACAACCAGTTTCAATATTTAAAAAGGATAAATAACTTTCGTGTAGATTTAATATAAAGTTTTTAGAATACTCACATCGTTAATAATCATCGTGTTCCTTCTTCCTCCAATTCCTTTCATAGGTTATTAAAACTAAAAATTTTAATAGATTTTTGTAGTTACTAAATAATCATCTTGATCCGTAGATTATCCAAAAACTGTCGGTTTTTTATGACAATGTTATAATAGTTTCCAATAAAATAAAATGACAATAGACGTTTATTCATGTAGGACTTTTGATAAACACCCCGATACCCTTAAGATAAATATTGATATCGACCCTTAATTGTCTAAGCCCGAACCGCTGCTCTTTGCCAATGTTGTTCATTACAATTAAAACGTTTTAGCAATGCCAGTAACCCACTTTCTAATCTATTTCAAAACTTGCAGCCTCCAAATGACGCTTTCAGCTTAATAGATCGATCGTTCGGGCGCTCATTTAAAATGGACCGTTTCATTATCCCGCCGCTACAGAGGCGCGTGCGCGTCACCGGAGGGCGACTAGACAGCTTTTTGTCGTCCGGGGCCGCAGTCTCCACTCTGAATCGAAAGTAATCTAGCAAAAAATAGAATTGCCCTCGAGAGTTCAATCACTTTGTCCGGTGATTTCCAGATATCGTTGGGGTGTTTCAAATGGTGATTGCCGATGAATTTTCTTTGCTAGGCCAGAGTGCTGTCAATGGTCTAGCACTAATAAATTTATATTTACATAATAAGGTCGGGGAAATCTTCCATATTTTATATAGAAATTGTGACATAATCACATAGTTGTAGAAATCTTAGGACTTCTGATCAAAAAACTGCGATAAGACGTTTTGACAGTCCTGTCTTCATGTTAACTTGACACTATGTAAATACGAGACGAGACAGAAACTGAGTGTGCAGAAAAACAATTATGGTGAACAGAAAAACGATACAGAAATATCGGGATACCGCTTTTACATTATATTCTTCTTTTTTAAAATGTCATCTATTTTATACCATCAGAATTAGCCAGGTATAAGCAGAACAACCAACGAGACTTTACTGCAACTTTTTATTAATAAGATACAAAAAAAAACCTTTTCCGCCATCTAATATATATATATCTGTACGACCTACGTATTGTTCAAATCTGACTCAAGTAGAACGCGACAAAAGGTATACTGCTGATTGATTTCATTTGTCATCCAATAATGTCGGAAAACGCTGAAAGGTCGTCAAAAGTGGTTTCATGTTCACCCAATTTTCTTCATTATTCTTTTTTACGCACTCAATTGTGTGAAATGTTGTTGTTGTAAAATTGAGTACCGACGTAGGAACGTTTCGAAGGCCTCATTCTACGGTAGTTTTATTTTCGGAGCCTTTTTAGGGCGATAATACGTGTTTGAATTCACTGACGGGTCAAACTGTCAAGCGAATCTCTCGCTCCGATGTAGCTTATAAAGTTTTAAGCGAACATCGGTGAGGACTAAAATGCAAAGAGCGATCGATTTTCCAAATAATTGAAAAGTTGCTCTTGGAGGCTTTTGCGGACTTTGCAGTTTTGTAAAAGGATCAGTGTAAGGTTTTATACGCTTCGGTAAAACAAACAATGGAGCTTCGCTTGTTACCCGAAGGGATCTTTAGAATAATAGTATTTTGTACCTAGCCTTATTGTGTTACTTTTGTTTTCTTAGGTCTATCGAGTCGCATAGTTCTGCACAGCAAACTTCATCGATACCTATATGTTCGTCCATCACAGCTAAGTGTACCTTCGAAATTGCATTACTTTAGGAAATCGAGTTTCGATAAGAAGTTACCTAGAAACCTGCCAAATATAATTTTCTTGAGATGAGCGGCGGCGTGTGGGCGGGGATCGGCACAGAGTTCCATGTAATATCGGTAATGGTCAGTGCGCGAGAAATGAAATCGTTTCGTTAGTCTCTGATACGTGCATCGACGTACGGCCGAATCGTGTCGCGCTCGGTAGAGGCGTAGTGGGCCGTTCGATTAAATTTTGACGTTTCCATTACTGCATATCGATAACCATTGTGGGCACTTAACACTTAATAAACTCTGGTGGGGGAAAACGAACAAGAATATTTCATAATCTCTAAATAAGATTTTATTTTATATATGCAAAAAACGTATACCTTAACGTTTCTGTACGGTTTCAATTTTGCAATATGTTTGTGGCAGGGAGGTAGATTTATATGTTTTATAACTAATATAGATCTTGAGCCCGATCTCAGGAATATAAAACAACCTTAAATTGAAATTTGATCTTTATGCACTTACACGCCTTACCATTCACCGCAGGTTATGTACTTGCTGAATTAGTATATTAGTTCAACAATAATATGACTGTATTAAGCTATCAGAAAAAAATTCAGTCATGTCCACATAGTTATTTAAACCAAAGTTTTGCCATAACTTTACAATGAATAGAATCGTGATACGATTTTTACAATCACAACTTCAAACTTCACGCGGAAGGTATACATTGCTTGTAATTACCTCTGTTCATTATCATCATCATCGCTCAACCTTCAGCCAGTCGCAATGACTGAAAGGAACAAGTCCCGATACACTGAAGGGAGCGTAATTATAGGGGGGAGTGTAGGTTCTAGCTTGGATTAGGAGTGAAGGGAGTGTGGAGCCAGCTGGTATTCGTGCAACCTTTAGCCAGAAACTGGATTCGCGAAAGGTAATAGATACTATAGTGTGTCAATAAATATAGTAGGGAGGATATGTTCCTTCTGTTTCTCTTTCGTTCTTTGTTTCGTTTGCTTGGTGCAGGCTTTAACGTCCATTTCTGAGAGTTCTGCAGCATTTATAATTTCTACTGTACTCTGTGCTAATGTTGTTTATTATTCTTGGTTTCTGTTGTAAAATTATTGTCTTGTTAAGCGAGTCTCCCAAGTGTGAATAACTTTCTATTATAGAAGAACTTAAGGCACAGTTGAGTAGATGGTGTCGAACTCTTAAACAAATCCTTTCTGGATTTTTCGTCTGTCAACCTTTCATTTTACTTTCACAGCTTGGCGAAAAGTTTTATCGTCCGTTAAGGAGTTGACAAATTTAATCGACAGCCATTTAAGTTTCCACTCACAGAAATTATTAAAGGGTGCCATTTGCATTAACCACTAGTTCCCCTGTATCAGCGTCGTGCATCTTAACATCCATATTGATGGAAAATTTGTCTCTATAGCTTAGATGTAGATTTCGGCCCGTTTTATATTTGTCGTTTTTGTACACAATTGAGCTTATAAAACCTTACGGGTGTTTCATAAAGCATCAGGGATCCGTTTAGCTGCATGTGGACTGTTCCATTTGGAGAGGTGCCGTGTCGTTCTCTTCATAGGATTTACTGGACATCTTATCGGCCATGCGGAGGCCGCGCCCGGTGGCCGATATCTACGCGACCGTATCGAGCTCATTATCGTGAAACACTTTTACGCACTCATAAACTAATGAACACTTCTAACCTAGAGAGTTTTTATTTGAACAGTAACATCGGATTTTATCATAATAAATCAGAGATAAGTAATCGAAACAGACGTATTTTGTTTAAATATTTTAAATTAGAAGATTATATAACGCTTGGAGGTCCCATTTGGAGTAGGGTATAATTCATGAAAACCTATAGAGAGCAGGCTAAGCGAGCGTCACACGTCACAGGTCGTAACGATTCACCGTTTGGTTGTTCGGTTTTAGTGTCGGCAATTGAATATTTTACCGGTCGATAAAGTCACGTCCTCCTTATAAATACGTCGTATGACATAAAATATTAATCACGTGATATGTTGCCGCCTTTTCGACGATTTCATGCAATATTCATACGAAAAGGCCGTGTCGAATGGCCGATGCGATCCGCGTCCCGGCCCCCCTTTCCAAAACGAAAGCTGTTCGCCGTTAACGGCCTATAACGATCGCAATAAAAGCCGTAAAGCAACCAATAATGATGCGCTTATGCTCTGATTCTATTGTGGTTTTACGAACGACGGAGAAGGACTGTGATCTGATTGGGCCGCGACTTCTTACGAAACCCCTACTATATGGTACTATATAGATAAAGATCTAAGAGATGCTTTATTGATGAAAAGGATTTTATGCAAGCAACCTTATGAAACATTATACACTACCTAACAACTGTCCTTGCTCTCTACTAAACAATTACATTTTTTTTTTAATTACACGCGTAGCTTAAAGTTTTTGCTTTATACCATCCTTTTATATAATTTCTATATATTGTATTTTTATATCTTGTACACATATTAGAGACGCAGGCTTATACAAGTGGTTTTCTGTTGTAAAAGCTAAATGTGTGGGATCGACGTGCGCTGACGTTTCGCATTTTCTCGGCTAACGTCGGTCGTGTTCATTTAGCTTTCTATTCTACGAGCTTTTACGAAAATAGAAAGCCATTTGTCTAGGCCTGCTTTGGGATGGTGACAGTATCAGAATTTCGGATCAGCACCGCACATCGCGGGCGCTATCGGAAATTCGTCCTCGAGGATTCTAAGCTCAGTTACTTAAACTGAAGTTAAGTGTGAATAAAATAGGAGTTTTGTAAATCTCTTCAAGCTTGTTTGAATCTCATTAAAATTGTTTCTTTGCAATAAGATCCTGTGATCTAATATTTTTATGCTTACCTTACAATAAAATCCTCTCCTTGGCTCGATCTCAAAATACTCAATATATACTGTAAAATTAACAGTACAATTCGTGTACGTTTGGTAGAGTCCGCTCAAAATCGAATCGAGCGTCCGATGGAATACTAGGATCTCGTTCAAGATGCATGGACGCGTCTTCCGACATACCGATCCGGTAAATTGCATCACGTGCATCCGTGGCGGGCGTTCCGTCCGGCGAAATTCCGACAGTCTGCTTAGTCTTCTGTATAGTACAATACGCGTATGCGCGAACTACCTTTCGATCCCGCTATGAATTTCTCTCTAAGAAATTTCCAATAATGTACCACGTCCGGCCTCAAACGAACGGCCCGGACGATATCCGAAGATTTCTCTCGGAATCCTTCGCGTACGGAACGCTAGAGGGGAAATTGATCGTGTGCGCTCTGTAAGATCGTCGTTTAGGTTTTAACATTGGTACATCTGTCGGGCAAATAATGAACCTCTTCGCCTCATTTATAAAGTCTAATTTAGAGGAAGAAAGTTTCTGGCCCTTCAAGTGAAATATCACGCGATTATAATAATCACAGAGAACTATGTTTCCTATTCGTTATCTCTTCACTGCTGAGGCATGTCCTCACGCAAAACTTGTATGTCAGCTTGAGGTGCTTCGAGCCCTTGGTGATTTAACTAGTTAAATTAGACTAAAAAGTAGTTTGACTGGATTTAATGTATTACAAGCACCTGTTTTAGTTTGCTATATTTTACAGGAATATTTAGATATGCTATTCTTAACGGTAACTCACAAAAAAAAAGTACGATTAGTTTAATTTTTAGATTTTTTGAATAATCTTATTTTCTTTCAATTTGCGTCTTATAAGTCAACGGGCTAACTGGTATTTTGTTAAGTGAACTTTTGTTATGTATACTTAATGTTTGCTGAATTTAAAATGTCAAATTTTAAACTTACGCGTTTTTGAGTTTTTTTAATGGAACTGTGGGATAGGTGTTGTACTTAGTAAGAAAAGTTAATAACTTTTTTATTGTAATAAGTTAAGTATATGCTTCAGTATTATACTATACTAAATGAGTAATTATTTATGAAACATATTTTTAATTGTCAACGTACAAGGTTTTAGAGTTCTTATGTAATATACTTCAATTCGCAAGTTCAATTAAAGTAAATCTTAATTGAGGTACCTATAGAAAAAAAAGAATGATTGATTTTACTTTATTTCATCTAAAATTTGTGAAATACTTGCAGAAAATTGAAATAAAAAACTACAGTCACTACTGTATAATAATACGTTGGCCGATGATAGCAAATATATACCGTAAAGCCGACGTGGGATCACGGTTAACCGATTAGGTTACTTCCAAATCAGTTTATTTAAATCTCTAAAAATTGCATTAATTATGGGCATTTTATCATCGTTTAACAATTAGTTTACCATTTTACTATATATTTATTTGTATACATATGTATATATTTTTTTAATTTCATCCATTTGTGTTTTTTTTGTTACTCATTTTGCAATAGACTACGAAATGTTTAAAGAAAATTGCAATCATTTTTCTTTCCGAGGTCGGAGCCCATTTCGACAGCGCTAACAGCTCGCGGGCCGCCGACCGGCGAGGTGGCGACGCCTCTGCGAGCTCTACAAGCCGTAGAGCAAGCGACTTGCTTTCATCCAAAACGCAGTGTAGTCGGGATCTGAACCTCGT
Organism: Eumeta japonica; assembly: GCA_005406025.1. NCBI lineage: Eukaryota > Metazoa > Arthropoda > Insecta > Lepidoptera > Psychidae > Eumeta > Eumeta japonica. The sequence goes on from BGZK01001765.1 coordinate 40,145, forward strand.
ACTTTGCAGTTCGAATTTGAACACTACCAGCTGTTCGATTATTCGTTATATTATTTCACTGCTTACGTCGATTGTCTAGTATTCTGCCGTTCGAAGATGTCAAGCGAGCGTCGAACAGCGGAAATCTTTGTCTATTTTTTAGATAGGATCGGATCGGGAATGTACCGCGATTAACCTGTGGTCGCTTGTAAATATCGTCTAAATGTCAAGGATAATTTTTTCGTTTCGAAATCTAAAGTTGATATTCTTTGGAATACGTTAAATTTTTTAACCGTTAAGCTTTTGCATAGAATAACCGTTAAAAAATCGCTTTTGGCGTTTCAGTTTACGCTATTTCGCAACTCGACGCTGAATAGAAAAAAATTATGAAGAAATATGGCTCTCCTCGCATACAATGCACCCGTATTACGTATTGTCTTCTCGATGTGTACTCGATCTTTTTGATTGTACATCCTGACGTTGGCTCGTCTATACGGTATATCATTTCTGTCTGTGTTTTCTTCTTTTATGGTACTTTCTCAATACCAAATTTATGATCGATCGATGTTTGTCTATGGCATGCGAGACATGAATATGTAATACAGGTGCGGGGACTATTTTAGCGTGGCCGTTCGCTCAGAGAAGATATTCGACACGGCTTATTGTGTAATCAAGGGAGCCATGTTTATAGGCACTATAAGGAATTAGGCTAAAGTATACGGGCCCGATTCAAAACAGTAAACAAATTGAATTGGCAGCAAGCCAGTCACATCTGTCACGGAGCTGACAGTCCCTGCGGCGGATAAGTAGTGGGAATGAATATCTCGTTGAGGGCAACAAAGCTCAGGGGTCGCTTAGTCAGATGGACGCTCAGGCTGAATAATACGGCCGGCGGACGCCGAGAGGTTTATGTGGTAGGGGCCTTTAGGAGTGTTTATCCGAAGGTGTATACGGGGATGGCTTGATCGAGACTAAGTCTTGGACGATTTTTTTTTTCGGCAGTAGTATAATTATTTTCACGTTCGCACAGATTTTGCTGTCGTATAGAGAGTGAATTTTAAAAATATGTTTATACAGCGTCGAGCGTCCGTGTAGCATGTGAAGTCTAGTTGACATTATCGTTTTGTGTTTAAGTAAGTATTGAAATATTAGATTTTTTTTCTGCGACATCGACGTTTTTGTTCTCTTTGTTTGGTATAACAAACAGTTACAATATCAAAGTTTCATTTGGTTGTATATTTACGTAATATTCTCGTCTGTAACCGGCGGCGTTATCCATGGGTACACGTACAATTTAATACAAAAGCTATATTTAATTTAATCATTTCTAAATAACAGAGCTAGTTTAAAATAACAAAATAATACAATAATAATTTACATTTTTAATCCTCGACGCAAACAGAGGAGTATTACACGTTTGACGGGTGTATCTGTCTGTCTGTGACGTCGTAGCTCTCAAATTCCTGAACTCGTTTCTATTTAGTGTGTTCCGTTTGAAAGATGACTTGATCGAGAGTGTTCTTGGCTAAATCTGTTTGGCCGTTAGAAGATTATATTATCAGCCCTTTTCTAGTTGACGAATAGATATAAGCACCTTCTACATGTCTGATAGAGTCGAAATTCAGTATTTTATTTCAGTAATATCAGAGCATTTTAACTTTGAAATAAAGCTGCGGCATCACCTTTGAGCTCATTGGAATGGTCTGAAAGAATGGATTAGAGATAGACTAGCTTTCGCCCGCGGCTTCGCTCGTAGACATAGAATGAATTTCTTCGTTTTGTCTATCGACCGATTACACTCAATCGTGATCCCGACAGCTATAATGTGCTCGATTCTACTCTCGACCCTCGATCCCGATCGCGGGATCCTCGATTCCTGTTCATCCTGGAGCCGGTCTCGATCTAAGTACCTCTCTCAACGCCCCGGCCCTAAATACAATAAGGCGCGGTGGTGTACTGTACTATGGACCGATTACGGACGCGTCGTTTGAAAAATCAAGTTAATGACTGATAAGTATTTGGTAACATAGAGTAGGGTGGTGATTACAGTATGGTATGGATGGTGTATAGTATGCTACAAACTACAAAAATAAAACAGTGGTAGAATAAGATGATACTTTTTAATGCATTTTAATTTCTGATAGTGGCTTCAAGTCAGATCTGCAAAATATTTTAAATAACATTCAAAACATTTTTAAATAATAGAGTACATTTAATTCAAAATTAAATATTGAAATTCTGTTTCTCAGTTTTTGCTATTAGGTAAGCTTAGGCAAGCTTTTTGTACGAGTTAAGGCCACATAAGCTTGACTTGATTTGACTTAATTCGACTTTTTCTACTATATTACCTTGTAAATCACGAACAGGTGTCGGTGATAGCGTGGCCTACTAATAATGTATAAGGTTTGAAAATCAGGGTATTAAAGTAAATTAAAAATTTAAAAAGCCCTTAACGCAAACAATACCTTGAAAATAAAAAATAATAATAGTAATATTTTGATCCAAGCGTCGTCGTTTCGGGGGACCGATAATACCGTATTAGGACTTACACTCAACAATCAGACGCTATGTTTTGAGATTTACTTGCGATATTTAGAGATCTTACTTGTATTAAAAAATCATATTCTATTATTTTTAGTTATATTCTGTTATTTTATTTTTAAAATTAAAATAGTTTTATCATTAAGCAATAATTCCGAGAAAAAGTAAAATCTACAGTTTTCCAAAAAAGTGTGGTTATTTGCTTTTACATTAATAATGTTTGTGAATTTCTCATTCCGTGTAATTATATTTAGTCCATTAAAATGTTACATTTTTTAGGCCTTACCTTGCGTTTTTTAGAGGACGTAATTTTATTTTTTTGATGTGTGGGGGGGGTCAGTGTAAAGCTAAAAACAAGTTTGTGGGGTCGCCACCCTTGTCCCACGGCCGCCATCTTGAAAATAGGGGTTGAAATGGTATTTACGATATATCTCTTAAACTATTTATTTGATAAAAAAAATTTGTGAACATTTTTGTTACAAATTAAATTCTCTACAACTTTGGTCCAGTAACTTTTGTCGTATAACTATAAATAAAAAGTTATAAGCGAAAATCTTCAGAAATTCGAGAAAAAATTTATATTTTCGATTTAACTTTTATCATTTTACGAAAAATGATATCTGACCATTTTGTAGATCGTTTTTGAGGAACAACTTTAATCGCATCATTTTTTCATTAAGTCAATAGTTAAGGTTTTACAGCGTCTGAAGTGAGTACTATTTTTCAGTACTCTTAACTATACCTATATTATACGTGTGTACCTACCTATAATATGTCATCAGTTATTGATTGTTTTTTTTTTTTTACTTTATTATTATATTTTTTTTAATTCTAAATTTTGCAATATTATTAATAATTAAATATTGACTCTTTTCCCCACCACCCACGAGGTAGAGTCTAGAGGCGAGTTTTTTTTTACGTGGTGTCCCCAATAGGCATAATTGTTATTTTATGTCTATTTTGTATCGACAATATCACTCATATATACAAGTAGTGCCTCATCTATCTATGGTTTGTAATTATCTATGGTCAAATGTCAATTTTGAAATAAAGTTCAGTTCGTATCGGCGATTCAAGCGTTTGATTTATTAGAGGTTATGGGACCAGTCTTTTCAAGTTTTTTCTCGTAATCGTTTACATCCTTAGTGAAATAGACTTTACAGATTGAGATAAACTGTAATTAACGCTGTGACTGTGAAAATGACGACGAACTATCTTGTCAGTGTGCCTAAACTCAAAGGGAGGGAGTGAATGGGCTTTCGCGGCTGAGAATTTCTTGATTCTAGAGGGAATGTCTGATTGCATCAAGTCGGAGACAGTACCAGAAGAAATAGGAGCAGCAGGTGACGCGAAAACCAGAGCCAAACTTATTCTTACAATAGATTCGTCGCTGTACGTGCATATAAAAGTGTGCAAACGACCCGTGAGCTGTGGAAGAAATTGAAAAACCTATTCGATGACTCAGGATTTACAAGAAGGATCAGTTTGCTGAGGAGTTTGATTTCTATTCGGCTCGAGAATAGTGTTTCAATGACTTCGTACGTGACACAGATAATTGAAACAAGCCAGAAATTGAGTGGTACGGGTTTCAAAATAAATGATGAGTGGGTCGCATCGCTTTTGTTAGCGGGATTAACAGAAAAATATTCCCAATGATAATGGCGATCGAGCATTGCGGCATACCATTGACAGCAGACGCCATTAAAACGAAGTTGTTGGACATGGAAGAAAGCGGAAATGGTGGCGACAACAGCGCTGTCAATTCCAGTGGTGCGTTTGCGAGTTATAAGAAGAATCGGAATGTTGGTAACACTTCAACCAAAGACAATGCCCAGATGTCAATGTCAAAACCAAAAGTCATAACCTGCTACAAATGTAAACAAACAGGGCATTACCGTAATCAGTGTACATTTTCGAACAAAAATTCATCGAATACAAACAAAAATGAACGTACAAGAAGTAATGCGTTTAGCGCCGTGTTCCTGAATGGTGAATTTTGCAAAAGCGATTGGTATATTGACTCCGGGGCGAGTGTTCATCTTACCGCGAACGAAGAATGGTTGTCAAATGTGTCGCGGGATCTTAGGATTAAGGAAATTGTCGTGGCAAACAAAGATAAAATACCTGTATTATGTACTGGAGATGTGCAGATTACGACAAAGACGCACGCCTGTGAATACGATATTACAGTGGAAGGTGTATTGTGCGTACCAAAGTTGACTACAAATCTGTTGTCTGTTAGTCAACTTATATCTAGAGGAAACAAAGTTTTATTTAACAACAATGGTTGTCAGATTTTCAATAAGGCAGGAATACTGGTGGCTACAGCATGTCTGTTGAATGGTGTATATAAACTGAATATGTCTGAACATTGTTTAACAGCTGCAATGACGGTGTCCAGTGAAGTTTGGCATCGACGTTTGGGTCATGTCAACAGCCAGTATTTGAACAAAATGCAAGATGCTGTAGAGGGATTGACAATTGATAGTAAGATTGATATATCCAAGTCATCTTGTGTCGCATGCTGTGAGGGCAAGCAAAGCCGGTTGCCTTTTCCCAAAGAGGGTAGCAGAAGTACTGAGTTGTTACATATTGTGCATACTGACCTCTGTGGACCAATGGAAAATCGGTCAATAGGTGGTTCGAGATACTTCATGCTGTTTATCGATGATTTTAGTCGTATGACATATATTTATTTTCTAAAATCAAAGGATGAGGCGTTAAAATGCTTTCAACAATATAAAGCAGAGGTTGAGAATCAACTTAATTGCAAGATTAAGATTTTGAGGAGTGACAATGGGACAGAATTCTGCAACAGCAAGTTTGATGATTTTTTGATGTCGCATGGGATAGTACATCACAAAACGAACCCATACACGCCAGAGCAAAATGGACTCTCGGAACGATATAACCGGACTATCGTTGAGAAAGCCAAGTGTCTGTTGTTCGATGCAGGTCTCGAGAAAAGGTTTTGGGCAGAGGCTGCACACACTGCAGTGTACTTACAGAACAGGACTGTGACTACATCCTTAAATTATAGAACTCCTTTCGAGATATGGACAGGCAGAAAACCTGATGTAAGTCACCTGCGTATTTTGGTAGTACAATTATGGTACATGTGCCAAAACAAAGAGATTGAAATGGGACAGAAAGGCTGAAAAATGTATCCTTGTCGGCTATTCCAACGATGTCAAAGGGTACAGGATTTACAACCCGAAGTCTAATGTCATTACTACCAGTAGAGATGTTATAGTATTAGAGGAGATAGAGACAGAGAATAATGTTCTGGAGGTACAGGAAAATTGTTCGGATGATGTGAATATAGTTCCAGTAGGGGAAGAAGATTTGACACTTCAGGAAGTTTCACATGAACAATCGGAGAGCTTGAGCCTAGATGACAGTGGTGAAATATATGTACCTTGCGAAAATGAAACATTAGATAGCTCAGAGTCTGGTACAACAGACAGTGAAGACTCCATAATATTCAACAATGTTAACGTAATAAGTGGTCCTCGGCGTAGACAGCAGCCAGATAGATTTGGATTTGCAAGTGCTTGCATAGAAGATGACCAAATGTTCACGGGTGAGATACTGTTGCAAGAAGCCTTGGAAGGACCTGAGAAAGCACAGTGGTTAGAGGCAGTGCAGGAAGAACTACAGTCGTTCGAGAAAAATAGTGCGTGGGAACTTGTAGATGTTCCAAAAGATGGTACTATAGTGCAGTGCAAGTGGGTGTTGCGAAAAAGTACGATAGTGAAAACAATGTGCGTTACCGTGCTCGTCTAGTTGCAAAGGGCTTCACCCAAAATATGGTGTGGACTATACTGACACATTTTCGCCTGTAGTGAGACATACAACTCTTAGACTATTATTTGCATTGTCTGTAAAGTTAGGTTTAAATGTCACCCATTTAGATGTTAAGACTGCGTTCTTAAATGGTGATTTAGAGGAAACCATTTATATGAAGATACCAGATTGTTATAATAGTAGTAGTTCAGTTAGTAAAGTATTAAAACTAAAAAAGGCCATTTATGGACTTAAGCAGGCCTCTAGAGCCTGGAATAAAAAAGTAGATAATTGTTTGATCAATAATGGTTACAAAAGGTCAAAAATAGAGCCATGTATGTACATAAAGGATAATAACAAATGTAAGACCATTGTAACAGTCTATGTCGATGACTTCTTTATCTTTTCCAATGATAAAACTGAAACTAAGAGCTTGAAACAGATTTTATCTAATAAGTTTAGTATTAAAGACTTAGGTGAAGTTAAGCTATGTCTTGGAATGAATGTAACCTTCAACAAAGATAAAGGATATGTAACTTTGAGCCAGGAAACTTATATTGATCAATTATTGAGCAAATTTAATTTAAGTGACTGTAAGGTCGTTGATACACCTATGGAGATCAAATTAGATGTAAATAAAGGTGAAGTAGGTATAAATAATAATGTGCCCTATCAACAACTAATTGGTAGTTTGATGTACCTGTCAGTCTTAACTAGGCCAGATATTAGTTATTCTGTAAGTTTTTTAAGTCAATTTAATAATTGCCACACTAAACAGCATTGGGAATATGCAAAGAGAGTATTAAGATATCTTAAAAGAACTAAATCTTATGGAATAAAATATTGTAAAATGGTAACTCTGAAATAAGAGGCTATGTAGATGCTGATTGGGCTTCTAACTCAGAAGATAGGAGATCATATACTGGGATCTGTTTTTGTTATCTGATGGTGTAATATCATGGGAAAGTAGGAAACAGAAATGTAGCCCTCTCAGTACTGAATCAGAGTATATTGGTCTATCTGAGGCATGTAGAGAAGCATTATATCTTAAGGAATTACAGTATGAAATAACTAATAAGATGTACTCAATATGCATATTCAATGATAACCAAGGCACAGAAGCTGTGTGCAAACCCAGTCTTTCACAAACGTACAAAGCATATTGATATCAAATATCATTTTTGTCGTGATTTAGTAAGAGATAAAATTATTAAAGTACAGTATATACCAACAGCTGATATGCCAGCTGACATTCTGACGAAAAGTTTATGTTCTGCAAAGCATTATAAATTTATGTTGATTCTTGGTATAGTTTGTTTAGATTAAAATTGTATTTGTCTGTAATCATGGATATTGCGATAAGTAGGGGTGTTATTTTATGTCTATTTTGTATCGACAATATCACTCATATATACAAGTAGTGCCTCATCTATCTATGGTTTGTAATTATCTATGGTCAAATGTCAATTTTGAAATAAAGTTCAGTTCGTATCGGCGATTCAAGCGTTTGATTTATTAGAATAATCCACGGTGATTTTCTAAATTAGAACTACTCCGTCCTCAGTCGTTTCGATGGACCAGGCTGCGGCTCAGCATCTGATCGGGTTTCTGAATTAAATACCAGTGGGAGAACTGGAGAAGGAAGGGGTGTTAATGTTGGCGGTTCATCATCAAAGTCATTTTCATTTATTAATTGAAGCTTCTAAAATTGATCTTTTGCAAATGCAAAGGAAACTGTGGAGCGATGTGTGGATGCCGAAAACAGGAATGAAATGTTCTGCAGTATGCTTCCATTGTTCTGGAGAGACTTGCAGCAACGTAATGGAACTCAGAATTAATAAATGAAAATGACTTTGATGATGAACCGCCAACATTAACACTTCTCCAGTTCTCCCACTGGTATTTAATTCAGAAACCCGATCAGATGCTGAGCCGCAGCCTGGTCCATCGAAACGACTGAGGACGGAGTAGTTCTAATTTAGAAAATCACCGTGGATTATGCCTATTGGGGATACCACGTAAAAAACTCGCCTCTAGACTCTACCTCGTGGGTGGTGGGAAAAGAGTCAATATTTAATTATTAATAATATTGCAAAATTTAGAATTAAAAAAAATATAATAATAAAGTAAAAAAAAAAAAACAATCAATAACTGATGACATATTATAGGTAGGTACACACGTATAATATAGGTATAGTTAAGAGTACTGAAAAATAGTACTCACTTCGGAGCGCTGTAAAACCTTAACTATTGACTTAATGAAAAATGATGCGAATGAAAGTTGTTCCTCAAAAACGATCTACAAAATGGTCAGATATCATTTTTCGTAAAATGATAAAAAGTTAAATCGAAAAATATAAATTTTTTCTCGAATTTCTGAAGATTTTCGCTTATAACTTTTTATTTATAGTTATACGACAAAAGTTACTGGACCAAAGTTGTAGAGAATTTAATTTGTAACAAAAATGTTCACAAATATTTTTAATCAAATAAATAGTTTAAGAGATATATCGTAAATACCATTTCAACCCCTATTTTCAAGATGGCGGCCGTGGGACAAGGGTGGCGGCCCCACAAACTTGTTTTTAGCTTTACACTGACCCCCCCCCCACACATCAAAAAAATAAAATTACGTCCTCTAAAAAACGCAACCCCAAATGTAACTTTTCAATGGACTAATTCTATATTTTATTAAGTCCATTAAAGTTTTTAATTCGATAGTCTTTTTAATCCATTATTTAAAAAATCATTATATTGTAAATAGCTACGTACAAATTGCGAAATTATATTGTATATAAAATATGAATTTACTTGCAATTACTTTTTTAATTTTTAAAGTTCTTTATTGGAAAATTGCCAAGGGGAATTATTTGCTTGATTTTTTTTTTAAATAACCGAAATATTGAGAGACTTCAGTAGTGTCATACATTCTGTATAAAATTCTATACTGCACATTTTGTATAACAGTTAACCTTTTTTAATTATGCTCTTACCTCGTCAGAACCAGCATATTTTTAAATTCCATGGAGAATTGTAACAATTTGTGTCCATTTATGTTCAGACCTACGATTATCATATTATTATCAGAAAAAAGAGTGCCTCCACAATGAAGCGCTTGCACAACAATCCTGGCGACATCCTGAGTGCGCATCGGCAGAGAGGCGAAATGCACGCAATGAAAAAAGCTGCGAGCCGGCTGGGGACATTTTCACCAACCTAATATTTATTTGCCATATTAATTTGTATTATTAATCAAACAAGGAATCATAACAGTATTTTTATGTGTAACTACTAACAGTAGATCTAAGTACGCTTATGTTAACAATATACTATGGACATTTATCTGAAATAAATGTTTATTATTATTGATGCATCGTAAATATGGTATTCCATGTACATGCAATAATACAATTTAAGCATGTGTCCATTTGAAAGCGTTCTCAGAACCGAAGACCTATGGAAGAGTATTATTTCTAGACTGTTGTGTAACTCGTCTTAAAGTGATTCCAAATAGTCGAATGCATTTTTTTTACAATGCATTAATAAATAGATAATTGCAATATTGACAATTATAATCGTGCTACGACACATGACTTAGGTACGCGGAGTGCTGACGCGACTGTGGGTCGGCTCTACTCCAGCCGAAGAAATGTCAGTTATTTATATGGTGGTATGTAATACCTTTTACGACAGAGGGAATCTGTGATAATTATATGAATTTTTTTTTTTGTAATAATGTTTCAAAATGTATCGAATTTCTACGTCAGATTCACTATTTTGGTGAACAGAAAAACGATACCGTTATTAATTTTTTTTATCTTTTTTTAAAATGTCATCTTTTTAATGGTATTAAAACTAGTCAGATACAAACAGTACAACTAAAGAGATTATACAATAATTTTTTACTTATAAAATAAGGAAAAAAAGTTTCTCGACCTAATATATAATATCTTTTTTTTATCCAATTTGTCTTTCATATATTTTCTTTATATCTAAAATCCATATAGTTACTTTATTACGTACTTGTATATGTACACTATTGATCAGATTACCCTCCTTTGGGTCACGCAGTCGGTTGAAAAAACAAAGTAATCAGCAGCATACATCACATTTCATGATCAAATTCTAATTATAGTATTGTGCGGCGATACTATAATTAGAAAGTGCGACGTAATCGAAGCTCTTTAAAAGCCGTTTATCATGCAGGTCATGGAATTTATTAGAACTCGTCTGTGGTTCAAATTATTTACCTCGCAGATTTCCAAAGGGGAGCCTATTTCTATTTCGCCTTGAACTTCAATAAAAGTTCAGGGCGAAATAGAAAAGAAGGGCGAACAATATTCGCTCTTCTCTTCTATTTTCTTGATTTTGTGGACAAGAGTTGTTTGCCACCGTCCTTTGAAGCTGTGCGCTTGCAGCATCGGTCTAATATTTAGTTAGAGTGACATTAAAGCCTTTGCATTTACGTAACGCTGACACTTGCTCAACATACACACACGTCCATACACAACGTCGACGATCTTAACGTCCCGAAGCAAATTGAGTTCACTGCTAGTCATACTCCATTATCAATACGAAACCGACTCGACCTCGAGGTCAATTATTATAAACCCGTGCTCGATTGCCTAAATGAAATAATCAAATTAGCCATGCTATCGGACAGAACGGGACGGAAGATGGCCCCGGTCGTATTGCCGTCGGCGTGCGAGAGCGAGACGGAAGACAAGCAGGTCGAGGCGTACGGAGACGGATGACGCTCGATAGTTCGGGCTCGATTCGAAGCTTCCTGAAAGCTTTTAGCCGGTTCATTGCGCTCGTGCGAAGTCTAGATAAATTACCCAATACAGACGAATTCGTTAGGCCCGGACTATTTATCTATATCATAGTAGAACTCCGACTGCGTGTGGCCGGCCACTACGTTTCTACTATGAATCTAATAATTTGAAAATTTAAGAAGAATTTTTCATTCTTATTCTTGCTACTGAATTCCGTCATCGTTCTGCTCGCCGGAAATACCATCAGCACCATCTCAATGGGGGCGTTCTATCAATTTTCTGCCGTGTACGGTAAAGCTTTGGAATGATCTACCGTCAGCAGCATTCCCTATCAACTGTAACAGGGTCTTCGAGAACAAAATATTTTTTCCTAAAAGGCTGGCTAAGTGCTAGTGACTCCTCTCGGCTCGTGGATGTACATGAGCGACGGTGATGAGCCACTTTGGCTGTCCGCACGCTCGTTTGGCCCTTAAAGAATCTATGAAAAATCCCGTATTTATATACTCATGGCTAAATATTTCGGGGCGCCTCCAGCGGGAAAGCCGAACGGCCCACGCGACCGTCACAGTAGTGGGTTTTTTTAAATGTTTGCGTCCATGCTGCTATCGAACAAAAGCGATCGTTTTTAATGATCATTTAGCCGTATGTAAAACGAGTGATATTGTTTAAACGGTAAATAATTAAAATACCACACTGCTCTTATCGTTTTACACGCGAATCGTTCATAACAATACCCTCATTATTGCTACTTTATTTGGTATGTATGATTAGGGATGAGGACGTGTCTAAAAGTTACAAATTTAAGTTATTAACACAATTTTTTGTCTTTCTTTTATAGCGTACTAAATGCTCATTGGGAAACCTTCACATAGAAATAATCAAAAAAGTAATTAAAGGTAATTACACAAAAAAGAAAATAAACTAAATGTTTTCATTTAGTGTGGGATCATTTCGAATACGTCATGACACCGGGTATTTGATTTTTGTTTTCACACCCCGTTTATTGCTCACTTCGCGTGTCACCAATTTGTCTGTCCGTCCGACTGTCTGTACGTCACATTCATATTCTTCTCTCGACTCTTTTCTTAAACCGGCCATTCGTTAAGTTCTACGTTTAATTAACGGGCTAAAAGTGTACAAATATGGAGTCTGTAGTTAGCGATTGCCATCGTAAACGACGCAATTACAGATATAAAATTACCATCAGTCATTGAGGGCTGCCGACACAAGTGAAGACGTAAAATTAACATTCTTTTTTTTTTGTTGTGGAACTCGAAAATAATTGTAATACGTAAATTTAAAATTTTATAATTTATAAATTTAAATCATTAATAATAGTTTCATATTCACGTCTATCGGCACTCAGAGCAACGTGTAAATGTTACAATTTTGCTATGATAAAAATTATATTCGAGTCAAAAATTTATACATAAATATGTATTATATAATGTTAAACTTTCGACGAGGATCGAGGATGCCAAGTAATAAAGTAAATATATCTTACACTCGGATATTTACAATGTAATGGAAATACATGCGTATGTGTGTACACAGGCCGCTGCGCGCGCATGAACATTAGCATGTCGGTGACGCGTACTATCCATACAGCGATCGCTCAAGGCGCCTAAAGAAGTTTTCACTTCAAAATTAATGATCGCCCAATAAATTTATGTAACTTTTTATGTAAGACGGAACAATTTTCATACAAGTCTACGCCATACATCAAAGCATGATTAACTAATAATTTTATTTATTTCTGTTGTTATGAAACTTTCTCGCTCCTTTAGTTCTATAAGGAGTTATAACATTGTGTGATATAATTTTTTTATATCAGAAAACAGCAAACTATATACGAACCTTAAACGGAGAATAGAGTTGAAAAGTATTATCGAAAAAAATTATTAATATTACACCATAGTTGAACAAAATATTTGTTATTCAAAAATATTGTATAAAATAGTTTTAGGGAGTCTACAAAAGAGATAAATATAAAAAATGGAAATAAAGTTGAATAATGTACAGAAAGTGTGATGCAAAGTTGCGATTGTGAAGAATTAGACATTGGTTTGATATCTAAATTTTATAAACATTAATTTGACTTGTTAACAGCTCAAAAAATCGTTTGATAGATAGATGTTGACACAATCATCGTTTGCTTTCATCTAATGTACTAGATATTTGTAAGGAGTCCATCATTTTTCTTTTATTTCAATTATATTAAAATAGTTTGCAAACAAAACGATTAAAAAGTATATTAAAAATTCAATCAGTGTTCCGAATGTAGTCCTTGTAATATCGGCTGTACCTCTGTGTTTTTAAGTTGTTATTACTTACTTGCATGTATTTCGCTCTCTTGTCTGTGGTTTCTCTGAATATAGCGTATGTAAAGTAAGCTCTTTAATTTCGTTTTATTCCCAGAACTTAGACACTCTAATTAATCATCAGTTTAAACAATTCGATCAAGCGGCAATCGAAACACAAATATTAGTCAGTTGCAAACGAAGTAGTACAGTTGAACTTTTCCGTTTATTAGTATTTCTCGTTAAGATAAAAATAGAAATGTAGAATTAATCTATCAAACGGACTGACAAATATTATAAAACAAAACAAATTACTCCATTGAATCTTGAATTGAAATAGTTATATGGCTTAGTTTGACCTGTTTGCCCTTAAGTTTTTTTTTTATGTAATGGGATGCTTTTTTCACCAATTCCTAAATTTATTGTTGAGAAAGTATTCCTTCGAGTCTATACAACATATAGAAAGACCGATACAAATAAATAATACCTTCCAATCGAGCGCAACTGGATAGCTCTTAAACTTCGTCATCTTTTATCTTCAAATCTTTACAATGCGGAAAGAAGCGTTTTAGGGCCTTCCAATCTTAGCCCTCCGGTCACAAGGGACACAACTCGTTGTCGTCGTGCCCTGTAATTAAATGAAAAGTTATTATCCTGTCGAAATTGCTGTTTCCGATAAGCCGAAACTCGGTTTCTGGAACGTTTTCAACTTTGCAAAGTAATAATACTTTACCGGTCCTCTAACTTGAGATTTAAATTTGCTCCTGACTATTAAATAACGATCTATTTAGAATATGTGAAATGTATAACTTTATATTACTCCTACGTATTAGGTATATATTTTAAAATTGATTTAAAGCAGTATCCTTACAAATACGGTATATTCGAATGGACCTACTACATACCTATCGCACTGAAATCTATGTGTGTCTGTACGTGCCGGTGGTAGTAGGTGATGCAGCACTATTGAAAGCCGCAAATTGTTATTAATTTAAGATAGTAATTGACATGTTTTGTTCTAAATAATTTTCTTGAAATGAATTGAATGTAAAGTTCTATTAATGACATTTTTTTTAAGTTTTATAAACACAAGGTGGAAAAGCAAGGGAGGACATTACAAATTAACCGCTTTGAAAGCTAACAAACCGCTAAATATGTACCCGAGAAAAAAAAGTCAGTTTAAAATTCTAACGCTTTTTAAACACTCATCCAATGACGTTCCACTCGATTGCGTACGTGAAAAAGATAATTCATCTTTCAATTTAAGTGCCTATGAAACTCCACCCTCCCCGCGTTTGTTTCGTAATTTCACCACACAATTGTAAGACGGTCCGTCTGTATGATGTCCATCCGCTTTTAAGCGCCTTACATTTTGACCTCACACTTTATTGTTAAAATAAAACGCGACACGAATAAAATTCGACAACGCGTGCTAACACACTTTAGAGGAATGTTTGCGCCCGAGACGGCGTGCGCCGGCCGGCAGAGGAATCGGGTCGCACCACTCCCGCCGGTAATATTGTTAACGCTTTGCTCCAGCGGGAAAAGTTTACCGGGGGGGCTGGGACAAGGACGGCGGCGCTCCACAGACGTCGTGGGAGCTACGCGGGACAGTCCTTTGAAAGAGACAAAAATAACTTGTTTAGATTCACTTCAATGTTTCTCGTTTACGGATTGACCGCTCATGGGGAAGCGACCATTATGAGGTTTTGTCTATTCTACATCGATATCGCGACGTAATTTCTACAGACACTTGCTCTCGATAACGTTTTACCAAATCGACAAATTGAAGTCTGCTTATGGTGTTAAAATAAATAGTATTGGTAGTAAATATGTATACATGGCTAAGAGCTTTTCATCATTCGATATCTACTTGCGACATAATTTACTTAATTGTCGGTAGACCTAAAAGAAAGTAGCAATAATATGCTTGGAGATTTCATTATCTATGCTTTCGATCTCAGATGATTCGTTGGGCGTGTACCGCATACCGACAACAATACAGATTTGCGACGACAGCGAGTCTGTAACATCCAACGTCTGTGTATAGGCTGTCGCTTGGTATCTCGGCTCGCAGGCGCGCCGTCGCGCACGCGGCCAGCACCGGTGTACACCTTAAAAACGCCACCGCGGCGGTCGTCCGCCTGAAGCGCTTTGTCGTGTCGGCGCTTGCGGGTGACTTGATCGAGGGCTAGTACTCTCTTCGGAACGTTTCCTCTTGACGCCTTTCCTTTACGATCGCTCGCGCAAAGAGGCGTCACGTCGAGATCGCGAGTGCGGCGGCCGGCGCGCAGCAAACGGTTCGTCGCCGAGGGGATTCCCCTGATATTATATCCATTTTCGGATTATCCTTAGATAATCCTGCGAAACTGTTTATGTATTCCATATATATAGCACAAACCGATACTGTTATTATGTTTCTATGTTAAAATAAAAACGATATGAGCTTTTTTATTCAAAAATTTGAGATTCTTTGACTAGGCAGGTTTTTATTACCACAATACTAATTGGGCCATCCAAGTATTACATAAGTACAAAGGCGGGTGGATGGTCTTTGCTTTGCTTATTTTTAATGACATGGGGCTCGTGGGAGAGTCAGAATGGTGACATGTCAGCAATATTTATTTAAATACCTGATTTGAACACATGAACTTGTCCATGCTCAAAAGCGAAAAAAATTGGTTGCCTGTAAAGTCGGTATACGGGCGAAAGTTTTACGTGACAACGACTTTGAATGGTAAAATCATTTTAATGTGAATATTCATTCGTATAGTAGGAAGAAGGATGAAATAATAATAACAATTTAAAACATTTATTTATACAAAGAATTATATTTAAAACATTAATTTATACAAAGAATCTCGCACTGAATTTCATATTAACAAAATTTTATTTTTACCTTTACACATACATACGTATTTATATACAAATATACATACAATAACTTGCAATACATTTGCAAGCTATGCACTATTCTCTAGTGCTGCGCGCGCAGACCGATCATAGTTGAGTGGGAGAGACGCATGGCATTCGGCGGGCCTCTCTCTCGTTCGGTGACTCATCGTAACGTTACCGAGCGTTACACTTTTCATAAGTGACTCCCAGCCGCAACCTAATTTAAGACGTTGTCACGTCAAAAAATGTTCATAAATTACCTAATTGCTTACTAGCTGTCGCTCGGTGCTTTATTGTTAAGTTAGAAGGTGCCGACCGTACTTGTACACTTTGAGCCACTTTCCGATGTTAGAATAGTAAACAACTGTGCATCCTCCTCTTGTACATATGTTGTTTTACCGCTGATCCATTTCGCCATTGTAGAAACGGTTTCTTATTTTTAATATAAAAATAGAAATTTGGTAAAACCAAATGTGCACGCCTTAAGCGCTCGTGCCATACGTATGCTTTTTTGACTTAGAGGTTTATGATAACATATTTGCTTTTCACCAAAAATAATCTTTTTTTTATTATGGATTTTCAAAAAGTTTTATAGTAAACTTAAATCGAAAAAAGGATCGGTAATTTTTTCATATTTATTAGACATCATAATGCAAAATTATATGTGTAGTTTAATTCATGATTTTTATCACTTTTAACGAGTTTACTACCTCCATCTGTTGGTAAGTACAAAAAATAAACAACCTCGCGCTCAATTTATTTTTGTAGGTACCAAGAGATGGCGGTAATAATATAAAACATTCATCTTAACTTCTATTTGAGATATTTAAGCGAAATGGTGATTCAAAACTTGAATAACTGCCAATTAAAAATTCAATTACAGCTAATCGGTACTATATCAAGCTGTGATTTTCACTACAGTTCTTCCCAATCGATTAGTGATGAGATTGAAAAAGAAATTAAGTTTAGAGGTTAAATAGTGTTTTAGTTATCGTGATTACACGGGGTTTTCAGGCGACAGTAGAAGCGTACCTACGCTCGCGCTTAAGGCATGCAATACATGATGTTTATATGTTAAAAATATAATATTTAAATAAGAATTTGCTTGAACAAACAACAAATGCATTTTAAATTTCTTTATAGTCCCTAAATTCTTCATTTCTGGACTTGATAGCTGCTGCTCATAAATAATATATATATATATATCTCAATGTTTACGTAAACAGGTAGGGCGGGAAAGCTTTGTTCACTTTTGTTGGCAAGAGAGGGGGTATACAAGTTCTACTTACATAACACTTGAATGGCTTGACTAGTTATCAAAAAGTTCACGGACTTAATTCATTCGCGGTCTTTAGTCCGATAGAAAATAGAAAATATTCGTTGGTATCGCATTAATAAAGACGAAGTGGAGTTGAATACACAAGCTAGTTACAAGAAATGCATACCAAATTTACATAAATACTGGCTCCATAATGCTCAGCCATAAAACTGCATTTTTTCCGTGGTAGTTTAACATTGAAGATGGGTATTTTAAAAAAAAAAGTGCGAGTCACACGTGGTTCCGTAAACGGCAAATATTATATTTATTTCGTGACCCTTTGCACGTTCTCGAATCGCACTTGGTCAGTATTATTATTTGTTGTTTTAGAGTTTATTTTGGAGTCTCACGGAATTTGACGTTTATGTATATTATCGTTTTTACAATAGAGCGAAAATAAACACATTTTTATATTTGAATTTTCCCTTAGCATTTCACGTATTTAATTATTTGTCAGGACATCTGCTATTAAGATGTAAAAAATTTAACTGGTTATTCAAAAGCTCCTTTATGGTCGGAGAGACAGACGAACGGTCTAGTTTTAGTGATAGGGTTCCGTTTGCACCTTTTTTTTTTTACCGTGAAACCCCAAAACACAAAAATGTACAAACGTAGTTTTGTTTTTGCTCAACTCGCCCCGCGCTCTCATCTTCTAATACGGACGCGCGTTTTACGACGCCGATAAAAACGTTATGTCTCTGTAATCGTTATTCGGGTTCATTAGTCGCGTTCGCGAGCCCCCGGCGAGACGTCGAGGCCCCTCGACCGGGACGGATGGTCGGCGCGACCCGGCCCGCGGAAACATCGATGTTTCTAGATATCTGTCCCGTGAAATACACTTGTATTCATAGTTATAGTCTGGCGTTGAAACCCCCGTCTAGATGAATATTTAAGCGATGATCTACATCGCGTATGTATAATTTGAAGTCGCTCATTACTCGGAGAACGAATGGAGTCCTAAATTTAGTCTATGTTTAATACACTCATATTTTCAGGTCCATTAAAGGTATCAACGATGATTTTTTTAAATAATTTCTTTTGTACAAGAAATATTTGAGTTATAAAACAAAAATAAACGCTAGTTGTTCAATAGCAAGCGACAGTGGTCCCGTGGAATCGAGTCCTTGCAACACATTTTCAATATTTTTAATCGCCAGTGGGTTCAGATCTTTAACCATGCGGAACCACTAACGGTTTGGGTGAATATTGTAAAAAAATGTAATTTTATGTTTGAGCCTGCGACTTGTCTCCCACCTTATTGTTGACCTACTATGCGGTAGCGGTTTATGATAAAGAAAGCATTTTTTTAATTTTTTGAAAAATTTTCACTCATTTGAGGGGAGTGCTTCAACACGCGACTTGCACGTATTTCAGAACTTATTGGTGTCGAATGTACAAAAAAAATAATATTCGAGATAGAAATAGTCGAATGTCTAAACGGTAAACATTAATATAGCAAGCGACATGCTTATCATAACTTATTCTATGTCTTATTATTGCATCCATAACTTAGGATGTGGATGTCGCTATAACCGGTTCAGAGCCCTTGTTGTGTCGCCTGGTGGGATACGAACATATGATATTTACACCGTATATGTATACGACCTCTTAAGAAATCATTGCCATAATATATTTTTATATTGGTAACGCTCGTTCCTATCGACGTAAGCCCGTCCCGACGATACCAGAATGCAAATCGCGCTTGGTGTTTTTTTTTTTTTTGTTTCGATACAACGACCACGTTACCGCTCTAGAGACATCGGTTTTCTCGATCCGGTTGCCGGTGACTCGTGTGTAGATTTTAATTTTTAATTACGACATTTGTGAGGAGCGACTTATGCAAGTGTTTATAGACATAAAGTATCGTTCAGCGATATTATTTATACTGTGATGGTGGATACCGGTAATGTGTTATTATAAAAATTACACTTTCAGATCACGCTAATTTAGAATTTCTCATTTCCCAAAACATTTAATACATGTCGGAAAAATTGCTTTCCATTCTTTTCGGCATAACGGAAAACCCAACGTAAATCGTGCCATGACACTGAACGAAAATGTAGTGCGAAAGAAAACATTGTACTGGTTTCTCAAAATAAGCGAATTTTACCTGAAAGCCCCCAAACTCGCAGCGGACCCGCGTGGGTGGCCCATGATCGAAGCGCCTTAAAAATTAAAAAGTTGAAATAAAAAGATCGTGAGACAATACACCCCGGCAGTGGAATACTTAGAACCTGACACAGCATCATTATAAATTTCGTAATAATCGGGTCAGAGTGAAACAAGCCTTGGTTGTAGGAAAACATAACACACCGAATATACAGGTGTATATTAATTCATTTAGGAAACGGAGCTAGTGATGAACACGTATAGGATATTAATTGTTTTTTTCTTTTCTACTTCTAAATAATCTACTTTAGGAATTTTAGGATGTTATAAATTTCTATAATCGATTAGAATTATGTTATCCTAAATAATTGAATTAACATCGCATTACTTTTTCGATTGTTCGGAGCCCGAGTAAGAAAAATATTAATAGTTAGTTACTGTCTTTGACGCTGACTGTACGTCTGGCCAGTCGTTCCCGTTTTTATCGGCCATCAAAAGTAACCTGATTAGATACGCCGGCGTCCATAGTCGCTTAACAAGCGTGCAGCTAAAAGCAATTACTTAAAGTCCTTTTCTATACAATTAGTGGCGTTATATCTCCGTGTACAGTCAGAATAATAAAAGAAAAAAATATTATTATTCATAATCGTTATACGAATGAAAATATAATTTGAAAATAATAGATAAGAATATTGTTGCGTCCAGTCAAACGATTTTATTTGTATGACTATTAATATCTTTCGTTGTATAAAATAAATGATCTATTTATTTATTATAAATAAATAGATCATTTGTAAATGATTATCACAATGTCTAATAATTTTTTCAATCTCTTTAATACTGAATCTCGCAATATTTGTTTATGAAAACGAAAGTAAGTTGCAATGAAGGTTTTATTTGAGAATTTATTATTAGAAACAGTTCAACAATTCTTTCTTTCAACAAGGATTGCAAAATACTGTGTTAAAATTTCTATTCCATAAATAACAACACCAAAAACCTTCGTTCGTATTCAATCGGAGATTTTAAAGTTTTTCGTGCACTCATTCGAGGATATCAAACGGATATCAATTAGACAGTTAACAAAACGTTTATGTTTTTGTGACCAGTAAAATGTATTCGGTCCGCCAAAATGGCCGCTCGTTCAGCAATTTATGACCACAAACATTACTATGTCAATCGGTAATGAATATCACACTGGATTAGTCCAAAAAAAATTTACGGTCAATAAGTATATTGTCTGCATCGAGCGAGTCATTATTCGTCAAATATCGGTAAGCGCTCAGGTGATAAAATCCCACTCGAAACAAAACTATTCTCTCAGCCACCGGTGCTTCTACGTCACCGCCGCGGTCCGTGTGCCATTCGTTCTCGGGATTTATTCATATATTTCCTTCATTTGTCAACGTCACTATTATTACCCGTTTTACACTTCTAACAGTAGCAAACAATGAAAAATACATACAAGTCGCTTACGAACACTTTGATAGCATTATAACTACTATAACTTTAATAGCCGAATGTCATTTGACTGATGTGTCATTTGACTGATTTTCGGTCCGCCCACTTTCGACTTTTAATACCAGCGCGTTTCAATTACGTAAGTACATCGTAGGTATCTTTTTTTTTATTACTTAAATGTGCACACCTACCAGATGACCTATTGTCTTATAGATATGTTTTCTCTGCTGACCGATTGCAAAATTTTGTTGACCTAGTAATCATTTTTGCACAACAACCGTTTTTACGTATTGAGCACACACATCGTTTTACAAGCCGAATTGCTAAATGTGTTGACAGTATAAATTTGTTCGCAGAACAATGGTTGCAGCTTGATTTTTATTTATTGCAAGCAAAATATTTATGTGCTGTTCAAATGATTCAACAGACTTTTGTTGCTAACCAAATTAAATATTGGCAGACCATTAAATTGGTTTCCCTTTTAAAATATGAGCTGTTTATTCTCTCTTCCCGAGGGGTATCTGAAGATGATTGTTTGTGTGGTCGTTTATTTATTTATTCGAATTTAAGACCGAACAATCAAGCTCGTAACGGCCGAGTGAGAACTATAGCGTAGCTTGTAGTGCCAATATCGTGTTTCTTTTTTTGCTTTTAATTAAAACGCCTCCCATTAATCACATCAAGGTGTCGGCCGTGGCTCACACGCGCTCACCCGTCAACTGCGCCTCCGGGAATATGGTGTTTTCCGTTAATGGAATTGATTGTATTGTTTTGTGATGTATAATATATACACACACGAGATGTATAGATTATGTGTAGATATGTATGTACATATTTTGAGAAATGTAATTGTACATTAAACGAAATACAACCTGAAATGTACGGAATTAAACAACAAACGCGGAGACCCTAATGAAAATATATATTTTTCTGTATTAATGCGGTCGGAGTTGCGTACGAGCGTCAGTGCTATAATTTGTTACCCGTTTGTGAAACGAAAATTATATGATTAAAAAAGTATACGTCTTATTATGTCGGATACATATAAGGGTGGTTCCTATACAAGAAGTGTTTTTTTTCTCCCAACATTTTTTTTTTGCTTAATCGCAATAACGCTAGTATATACAAGCTTCAAACTCGGTAATGCAAAGTATGAAATAAAACAGTAAATAAAATAAAAATCGGTCCAGTGCGAGTCGGACTAAGTATCCCGAAATGAATGAAAGAGAACACAATTTCTCAGGAAATACTTAACACAAGTATATTTTGTGATAATACGATATCTTCAGAGCACGAGTCCGTCGTGCACTCGGGCAGGTTTTGTAAACCACATATATTAAAAGATATGGGCTAAATGATTAGTATTGCTATTATGTGCTTTTATTATTGTACCTTCACACGTTTGAGGCACCGTGAGATACATTTTCTGTTGTACAAGTTGGAAATGAAAGTTCAAGTGTTTCAAATAGTTGTCATTTTTGTGCTTTATATTTATATCACTATTGTTAGGGTTGTACAACTGCATATTATTGGTATAATAATAAACGTATTGCCAGTGGATCATATATGTGTGGGTTTTCCTCGTCCAGCAGCAGGGGTCAATTCTGCAAACTTTGAACCATTCAGTCGATATCGTTATAACATTAAAATAACGTAAGCCGAGGCCGTGTGGCGGGTAAATCTCACCATAACGTAATGTTGACGTCAACAATATCGACTGAGTGATTTTAATTTTATAGAATTACCTACAGTACGACTTTATAGGCCCGCTGGAAGAGCGCCTTATCTCACGACCTTATACCATATCGAGTCGTATGCATTCTATCTTAGCAGCGCCCAACCCTCGGCGCTGGTTCGGTGGGGTGCCGTCAGAGACGTTGTCACCGACGCCGCCGACAGTCTGGGGTTAGTGGATCTACTTGCTTTCTTATGCACGAAGTAGGCTGTTTAATTTGATTCAGGTTATAAACTTGTCCGCGGTGACTTGGCCAGTGCCGGCGCCGCTCTGATTCGCGAGTAACGCGCCGGCCGCCCCATCGCCCCATTTCTAGGTTCGCGATATCATAAGTTGTGTATATATTCAGAGAACTTGTTGATTCCGATCATTTGCACAATCGATAAAATATGTGACTACGAAAAAGTAGTCAATAAAATTCATTAACTAAACAATAAATCGGAGTTAATAATTTTCATGGACAATACGAGGGTTATTAATTTAAAAAGCGAGTAACGAATTCATATTTGATATCCTCCCCTTAAAAGTTCATTTATAAATTAAACGAAATGGTTTGTGGTGACAGACGCTTATGGAATTGCGAAGACTATTTTCAATAGAATTACAAGTTACTTTTTTATCATTCGATTGTAAAGTACTCGTATTATTTTATCGATAAAAATATAATATCGACACTCGTAACAAACAATTGCAATAAAATTGAATACGTGAATACTGTCCACTGATACTACGTTCGGTAATTAAATATTTATTCGTAAATCACGTTGTTAACTATCGACAAGAATTATGAATGGATTTTAATGCAAATCCTAGTAACTCCAAACTACAGCAATAATACAATTATTCGAGGAGGGGTCCAATAAACTTTATTCAACGATGGAGGGCGTGGCTCACTTCGAGACTGAGCAGCGCATCATCGCGCTACCGTAGTAACCGAAGTAAAATGATTTGTCCGACGAGGAAACACCGTGCAGCTCTATGTGGAAATTAAGATTTAATTCAATGAAGCATAGGAAATACTTATAGCTTTCTGTTGTGAAATGTGTTATTTTGTTATTTTTTTTTTCTGTTGTGAATAAGTTGCACAATTCGGTTTAAAGAATCTTTATTCTCATTTAGAGTTACATAGTCGCCTATACGAGAATTATAAATGGATTAGTTTACAAATAAGTGAGTCGTGTGTACACGATATCAACACAACAGTTTGTGTTATTGTAAAATTCAGTTAGTAAACAAAAAGAAGCGAAAAAAACTATGTTACAATATAATAACTTAAATATATATTATAACAAATTTAAATAAATCACTGGCGTTGTTTGCGCAGGTACACAAATTCTGTGGATCGTTAACAGATAAATTGTTTATACAAGTGTTATTTAATCATATATTAGGCAAACAAATACCGAAAAAATCATTACCTTGGGGGTGATGGGGGTTGATTGCAAAACATGAACCTTTTATAAATACCAAAAACGACAATTTATGTTGATATTTATTGCAACACGAATCGCTTAGATTTGACGAGGGACGATACCTCGATTTTTAAATATATAATTACGTGAGTTCATTTTTATTTCAATTTTAATTCTCATTTTTCAGATGATATTTAGTTCATTAATTTCGTAATAGTTTAAGAAGCATATTTCAAGACCAATCTGTTATAGTCAGTAGTAAGCTGGAGTAGTAGCTTCTTGCGCCCCATCTATTGTTAATTTCTTTTGATCTGGGTTCTGAAATGCGTTTTCAACCCTTAAAATCTACAATTTTTTGTTTTTTAATATTTAAAAAAATAAAGAAATCCATAAAATTCTATTCTAGAAGTTCAGAAAATAGAACTTTATTGCTACCAGTACATTTATCTTTGTGATGGGAAAATTACTTCTTAAACGTAAAAATTTAATAGAGTTTTTACGTAGGTACAGTCGATAAAGGCTTACAGTAAATGAAGCCTTTATCGTAATATCGACCCATTTATTCACTTGTGTGATTTTTAGTTTTTTGAACTCGATGTAATACGTAATACACACACAGCGAGTTGCACCAAAAGATAAAAATGCTAATTGCTAAAGGTGGCTTTTAAGCTTCGTATGGATGATCTGTCAGACCTTTCAGTCAACGCTTGCGTATTGCGTTTTTTTCGGAGCGACCCGCCGACAACACAAGAAAACCGAGCCTGTTTTCAAACTAAACGCACAGCCAAATTCGTCGTCTGTCAATGTGTTTTGCTTAAAATGGAACTTAAAGCAATGAATAATGACTGTCTAAACGTTGTTTAGTATATATATATATGTATATATATATATATATTATAAATCCATAATAATGTTTTATATTAAGTAATGATGTTTTATAGTGCATTAAAGCGAAACGTCACGATACCGCTGTGACATGGAATGTGGAGATTAGCAGTGGACATTTGAGATTTTTTTTCAGCGTTTGGATGAGTTTCCTTGGTTTTTGATAAATTTCAAACTGATTCAGTAGGTTTCGGTCGCCACCAGAGCAATTAATGCAATAATATAAAAATATAAATTTCTTGAGATAAAAGTTGATTTCAAGGTATATATTTTATTTAATTCGCATGGTAACATTAAATTATGTATTATAAAAAAAGAAAGTGCCTAAATGGAAAAATGTAATACATCGCTTTATAGAGCAAAGTTAAATATATCTAAAAAGTTTTCAGAACTTCAAATAAAAAAAAATTGTCAACGGCCTATGCTTACATTAACCCAAGTAGACAAAAGACTTTGGTCCACCAAACTTTCTGTTGTTTTTGATGTTTATATTTAATATTATAAAATGATAATTTCGACGTATATGACGAAGTTTGCAATCCCATCAAAAGTACAAATAAAAAAGAATTTATTTAACTTAAAAACCTACCCAAGATTACCAAGTATTTGCGTTAATTGTATTGTATATGAATGAAAATTCTATTAGGAGCACAAATAAGTTTCCGCCGTTTTGAGAGAGATGATATGGCACGAGGCTTACGTTAGAATTCGCACATGATAACCGGCTTGAAAATTAAGTTGCACATTGAAGAACAACATAATCCTATCATATTATTAACTTCATATTAGCATCATATATTTATTTTTATCCGAAAATGTCTAAATTTGAACCAAATAAGCTTCATTTGCGGGAACTTTTAATTTATTTCTTTAATTTAAAAAAATCTGCTGAGGCACATCGATTGCTCGTAGAAGTACATAACGAGGCTACCTTAAGTGAGAGAACATGTGAGTGGTTTCAAAAGTTTAAAAACGGTGATTTTGACGTAAAAGACAAAGATCGCAGTAGAAGATCAAAAATTTATGAAGATGCAGAATT
The DNA here is from genome assembly GCA_005406025.1 of Eumeta japonica. Classification (NCBI taxonomy): domain Eukaryota; kingdom Metazoa; phylum Arthropoda; class Insecta; order Lepidoptera; family Psychidae; genus Eumeta; species Eumeta japonica. The sequence goes on from BGZK01001765.1 coordinate 66,380, forward strand.
GGATAAATTATTGGAGGAAGATTCATCTCAAACACAAAAGGAACTTGCACTTGATTTAGAAGTCACTCAGCAAGCAGTTTCGCTTCGTTTAAAATCGTTAGGAATGAACAGTTCATAAACAAGGTAATTGGGTTCCATACGAATTAAAGTCGAGAGATGTTGAACGCTGATTATGTATGAGTGAAATGCTGCTAGCTAGGCACAAAAAAAAAGTGTTTTTACATTGAATCGTCATTAGTGATGAAAAGTGGATACATTATGATAATCCAAAAAGAAAAACATGGGGACTACCTGGCCACGCGTCAACGTCCACAGCAAAACCGAATATTCATGGAAAAAAAATCATGCTGTGTATTTAGTGGGATCCTGTGGATTTGGCTGGGTATGATGGTGTATTACGAGTTCCGTAATTCAAACGAAACAATCACTGGAACTCTATACCAAACACAATTGATGAGATTGAGTCGAGCTCTGAAGGAAAAACTCCCTCAATACTGCTCCAGACACAAAATTATTCTTCTACGTAATAATGCTCGTCCATATGTAGCGGTTCCGGTGAAAAACTATTTGAAAACACTTGATTGGCAAGTACTACCCACCCGCCGTATTCACCAGACATTCCGCCGTCCGACTATCATCTGTTCCGGTCAATGGCACATGCTCTGCTAGAGCAACGGTTTACATCATATGAAGATACCAAAAATGAGATTGATTCGTAGATAGCCTCAAAACATAAGGAGTTCTTCAAATTTCGAATCAGAACATGAAAGATGGAAAAAAAGTAGTTGCTAATGATGGACAATACTTCGATTAAAATTTAATTACCGTTCTTTCACAATAAATATTATTTTATTGACAAAAAACGGCGGAAACTTAGTTGTATTCCTAATATTTTATTTTTTTTTATTACCGAACTAGGTTATAATTCATGCATATGCATTTTAAGATTTCCTATCTAAGGTGCTTCACGCAAGACGACTGTGTACACACGTTGATAATGAGCTTAAAACAATACCAGATTCCGGTGGTGTGAGCACTCGATATAGCCGCCGTATCCGCTAGACAATGGAGGTAACGGATAACGTAACTCGTTAGCGCGTAATGAACATTCAGCTCGAATTACACGTAATTACCGCGACCCGTTTTCAAAACGAGCGAAGCGCCTAGGCGGAAAAATCCTTGAAAACTTTTCAAGCTAATCTGTTTCGTGACAACACTTGTACAATCCGTATCGATAGAATCCAGTATTGATATATGAAATTAACTTCTACCGACTTACCAAAAACGGCAAAAACAGATTCTATATTTCGTCTTAGAACACCTAATAGGCGGTCTTCGACGCCTAAAGACCGTGTCGGCATACCGTAGAAGGTGTTAATGCCCGGTCGACGTTAAGATTGATAGATGTTTATCGGATAACAGATAATATCGACGTGCCCGCCGGGTCGAAGGAGTTATCCCTAAAGCGGACGATTTGGTATCTCATAAAAGATACATGAGGCAAAAACGGTTACACCGAGGCAGTATACGTTTACGGTCGTGTCGGCGGCCTCTCGCATCGACGCAGTTCCATTCCGATCGGTTTTCGTTCTCAGTCGCGGTACAAGTCTCGCTTTTCGTAATGACGCCATCTAAAAGAACATTAAACTTTGTTTGATATCAATGTTAATAACGTAAAATGTCGCTCTTCTATGGAGTAGGGTTCTACAGCTACACGAGCAAAGCGCTGTAGATCGCTTTGCTCGTGGAATGGAACAAAATGTAATTATAATTCAAAACTAGAGTTTCTAAAGAGCACGTCTTCAAAGATTAATGTCATTTCATCGTACATTGGAAATTCTTGGGTCGTGCTTCTAAAATGGAACGTTTCTAAGCTCGTTTTCTAATTTTGGGATACCTAAAATATGATGTGTGTGTCGACCGTAAGATTATAGGCGTAAGAATGTGCGTAGTGACCTGTTGAAGTTAATAATCATTATTAAGCAATACCAACATTTGAAATAGTAGATTGGCAAATAATACAGATGTCGCTCTAAAGCGACTTATATGGGAAAGTCTGACCCTTCACAAACTGACGTTAAACTGTGTCAAAATTTTCTGTTATTATTTTTAAAGTATTAAATTTTTTATGTTTTTTCGTCATTTTTAATTTTGGAATATAAACATCGTTTAGTATAATGTTTAAGGGTAATTATCTTGGTATTTGTAGGTTAATCTTATATTAAAAATACTTTATTTTTAATAAAACAAAGTGAAAATTAAACTTTTTTACACTTAAAACAATCAAACAAATATCATAATAATTAAAACGTCAAAAAACAAGTATTATTTGAAATAAGGTGGTAATACAATTTAAGTAAAATTTTTAGGGAATGATTTACATAATTATTTTCCAGTTTTAATTTTGTTCGCAGCTCCATTCGCGTACATATACAACGAGTTCCTTACCTTTCCGTACAATCGGTTATCGGTGTAAAATACAGCAATGTCCAAGGAAGGACCCATTAATGCTGTTCCGGGACCGAACACGCGAGCATGACTTAGACATTGAGAGCGCGACCGAGATCGTCTGTTAATAAGACGATTTGGTGGCAGCTCGCGTGTTTTCACTATAAAAGTGGGTACCCGTTTCTACGAGACAATTTGATCGGAATTGAGTCGCGAACGAAACCGCGATCAGGATTGAGAGCGAGACTGAAATACGAATGTAGCTCGAGACCGAGATCGGAATGCGAGGTCGTGGTCGACGCTTTGTACAAGATGAGGGGATTAATTCTATGCCCGCACGGCCGGAGCCGCGGGCTAAAGCTAGCATGAAAATAAAAGTAATATGAGCGAATAACAGCACTCGTAGGTCTAATCGTTTTTCATTACAGTTATCTGCACTGTAATTGAAATTAATGGGTCCACTCGATGCGCATAATTAATGTATTTCTGACACGGAAAATTTAATGTAGCGTTAAAATGTATGTAAGGTAGTTGACAGAATGGGGAATTTGATTTTTTGAGGTTGAGAATAAAATAAAATCTATTTTTGTAGATGCAACTTTTCCGTATAGTTTTCCTCTAGATCTAAAAGAAATTATTTAAAAGTTAAGTTAGATCAATGGCAAATGCGAGATAAGTATTAGTTAAGTAATATTTAATATGTAAATGATATACAATAAAACCAAATATTGCCTTTAAGAAATATTTATTGTTTTTCGTTGGAAAAAACCAGTCGGTCCAATCTTTCTCGGGGACGTTTGCAATGACCTCTTGGAACGCATTTATCGTCACTTCGAGGCTTGTAAATCGTATACCTATCGAAGATACGTTATCTTCAATATTTAGAAATTAAAAAAAATCGCAAAGTGCAAATTTCTGACTGCACCGTAGATGCGTTATTGGTTCTTTCTGCATTTGAGTCTTTAAAAATCTCATTCATCACTGGTCAAGGACGACTTTGCTGAGAGCATGCTTTTCACGAGCTTTTTCAAACACCACGCACCACTTTGCAGTTCACGTAAATTGTCGGAGAAGTAATCATGTCTACAGCTGAATTCACGGAACACATCCACTATACGTCCCACATGACTAAATGCCAGTTGAAGTCTCTGGCAACTTTTTTGTTGACCTAAACTACAGTGAAAATCGGAAAAAATTCAAGGCACGAATGTTGTAATGCGACACACAATTTTCAAAATTAAGTCACAACGAAAATACAATTGACAATACAAATAAAAAAATTAAAATATAATTTACTGCGTAACAGTTCCATTTTCAAAAACCGCAATTATTTTGTTTCATATTCTTTTTATCAGTGGCCAGGGGCCAGATCCATTTCATTAATAATTATAAGATCCATTTAATTAAAGTAGTTTTCGGTATTTTCTACAAATACTAAAGTGTTGTGTTTAGAAAAAATATTCATTGGTGGGCGTGTCCTGACTACTAAGATGTGGTTATACTATAGTGTTGTCTTTAGAAAGATATTCAGCGGTGGGCGTGTCCGAGCCTAAGATGTGGTCACACTAAAGACAACACTTCAGTGTAACCTCATCTTAGTAGCTGGGGCCCGCCCACCGCTGAATATTTTTCCAACCCATATTCAGATTAGAATACATTTATTCGGCAGAATATACAACAGTAACTTCGTTCGGCGGTATTGATCGCATTCGTTTGTCTCCACTCGTAAATTGATATTGACAACTTTGTCGTGCGCACGACTGAATTGAATATTCCCCGAAGTGGGCGATTCGGCGTTACTTTGTATCGCGAGTTGTGCCGTTGGCCGCTGTTGAAAATTGTAATAAGTTCATTGTCGTAACTTTTATTGTCCGTGCAGATTTACAATTCAAACAAACTTCGCCAGACAAACAGACCAAGTTGTGTTGTGTAAGCCGATGCTTAGATGCTTGTTTTCATATATTTATCGATCGATGTGTATTGTGTGCTTCATCTCTTAGCTTAACTTCATTCATTGAAGCTAACTACAGCTGCTTGTTTGTTCATGTTGACATAATGTATTGAATATACTGGAATTGGGCTCCGTGACTCGCTTGTGCTTTTATTGCCACTTTCTCTTGCTGCTTTTATATTCATTTTTAGCTGAATGCATTAAATAAAGGAGCGTATAACGTGTTTATCACTTTGGGTAAATTTGTTTTTCTGTTATTTTTTTGTATTGCACTGTTTTGCTCCTATTTTACATTTTGTCGTTTCATTACCTTAAAGTATCATATCGTATAGTGAGCTTCGTCGAAAAGTATAATTTATTTTTTTGATTCGTAAACTTTGTAGAAAACTACAAAATCGATGCTTAGATCGCTTATAAATCACTTATTGTTTGAAACCTTAACTATTATACTTTTTGATGAAATGCAAACGTAAGTAAACGATGTTAAATAACAAGTTATAACAACAAGATAAAAGTAAAAAGAAAATATAAAAAACTGTTAAAATACCATGAAATAGCAATATCAACTTTTGCACTCGACCGCATACAGCGCAGAGATGCTCGTACGTGACCCAGAGCTCTCCGGTCGATCGAGGCTCCCTGGCCTTGCCGAGTTTTTGCATATTTTGTTCCGTGTGCTGGAGATAAACTTTCTAAAGAATCTAATACCAGCTCCCAAGTTCTACCATCGCATGCCACATGTCGTGTACTTGCATTGTTAGGGACGCCAAGTCACTTACCTATGACGCCGATGCAGTATTCTTTTATGTTCGTGTTTTATTCTGTCGCTAAATACTTACATCAAGGGGCGCTATTCAAATTATTCGCCTTGAGCGCCCAGTTTGTTTGTCCCGGCGCTGCAAAGACCACAGCTAGCGAATTCAATCTTGACACGATATCTCAAGTGTTACAAAATACATATTATCCCAGTTCATAATTCAATTACGGAAGGTCTAAGAAATAAAATGCAAACGTGCGAGAAAGCACTTCTACTGAAGAACCACTGGCAGTATTGTATTCGTTTATTGATTAAAGATCGTTAGACATGCATCGGTGCCTTGAAAGTAATCAAATTATGAATCTCATGTCATTGCGATATATTTCTGTTGCTTGGTACTTCAAGATTTGCATATGGCTCCATATCTTAAGACACGGTAAGATAAAAGTAGGTATTATCTTCGCCGCTTGTGACAGTCCACAGTATTATACCATCGGTGGATTATAAGCATGCGATAATTTATCTTAAGATTAAATGTTACGGTATCGTCGTCGTGTGTAAAGCATTTTAACGAGTGAACGAATTTTATTGAAGATGAAAGGAGATTTTCTTAATGAAAGTAATATTAAAAAAATCCGATAACTCTTTCATTTGGTCATCGGCAAAGACTTCTAGATACTTTATGTTATGGTCTAACATAGCCCTACAAAAGTGCGAAAGCACAAAAGGAAATCGCAGCGATTCATGCGTAGCGTGCCCTTTTTATCCTCACACTGGGGGAGCGAGCAGGAAAGGAAAAATTGTAAATTGTACGAGTCTGGCACTGATCCTTAAGTGATTTCAAACTACAACCAAAACAACACATTTATAACTGTTGGAAATAAAAATTGGAATTCCATCTATAATTCTACTCGGATGTGAGGTCTTGTGCTTAATTGGAATTCCATCTATAATTCTACTCGGATGTGAGGTCTTGTGCTTACATATAAACTCATTGCATTAAATTTATGCTTCCATTTCCCCATGGAGAGGACATCTTTATTGCGTATTATTTATTTTGTGTATCAAATATTTGCCCGTAATTAACCAGTTGTCATTTGATATCGATGTATGTGAAACTAACAAGATTATTTAGAGTTAAAGCGGTATAGACTATGGCTCGTATTAATAATGCACACTTAAGTGCGCGTTCCATTTTGAGAGTCGAAAGAGCGAGACAGATAAAGTGTTTCGCTACAGAAAATAATATGTCTCGCTTCCAAGTTACTTCTTGAGATGGCGCGTCATATGAGTGACCATTATTGATACGGGCCTATCATGCTTGGGCTATTTAGAACAATAATTTTATAGCCCAAAGAGATATTTTATATGGGCTTAGATGTAGGAATGTATTTACAGAAATACATTTCATGTTTAATATCTGAGCGTTGTATAGTGTCACGTCGGTATCCCATGTCCCGGCGGAATTTGCCGGCACAAAGGATTATAAAGAAACCGGACAAGTGCAAGTATTAGAAAGGGCTCTGTATGATAAATATGTTATCTATTATTCTTTTTATTCTAATCCGAATTTGTTTCTGGTAATGAAAACAACAGCAAATGTGACTTTACAAAAATACTGAGAGATATTTTAAGACCATATTATTTGTTTAAATAAAATAAAGGATGTTTGTTAATTTTTTCATAATTATGGAAACTATAAACAACATAAATATAAAAATTGTCCATCGACTTTTTTACCGCTGCGTCCTTGTTTTCCAAGCATATTATTGACATTTTTTTTAGGATACGGATTTTTCAGATAGCAAAACATAATAACAGAGCATTCCGCCCATTTCGAAAGAGATGAAAATATTTTTCTGTGCCTAATTTATAAAACTTAAAAAAAAATGCTATTTATAAATATGACAGTATATCATAATTTTAAATTACTAATTCCTATTTCGAACTGAGTGAAGATCCCGTGAGCGTTGAGTGAATCCCAACATTTTGAACACGCTTACGTCACGATTTCAATGACGGGGCTGAGTTGAGTCCTGCTTTAGATATGTATTTACCGTGACCTAGGTCTAGAAAGATCTAGGTCGTCCCGTTGAAATCTATATCGATACATTGAAAGTATTAATTGAAGAACACGCTCGAATCAGTACAGGTGATTTAGCTACCCGTCTCGGATGCTTTCATGGCAAAGGACAGATCCAACCTTCGAGTCAAGATCTCTGACACCCCCTTCCCCTGGTGCCGCCCTTACTCTTGACACAGCAGATATTTTGAAAAAGATTTACAATCAACTAAAGGTGCGACAGTGCATAGACGACGTTTTCAGCGCTAAAACAACTAAGTTTTACACGGACGCCATTCGCTCGTTGCCGAATCGGTAGCAGTGGTAGGGGATAACAATGGTGATAATATTGTAAACGAACAAAAACTTATTTCATAAATAAATAAGTAAATATCAATATGAAGTTTCGTGTGTTGCTCATTATATTATTTAGTAGCCAACCCGATATTTATTTTAAAATTATAAAATATACATTTGACACCCTCACAACAAACCTTTTCATTCGACACAGTACAATTTACAAAGTTTTAATTTCCTGATGTGCCCCCAAATTAAGAAATAAATCAATAAAAAAAATATTCGAAATTAATTTATGTTTGTTACACGTCCGTGTTTGGATCATAGAAACTCATTTGTGTTACAATGTTTTTGACTTACTCGGTCTGGTATAGATTTCGGAGTAAATTTGTTGTGACCGACGGATAAACAGATATACGAGAATAGGTATATCGTTTTTTTTTCATTCGGCCGTTTGGAATCTTAAAGAAAGGTAAACGGTTGTCATAGAATTTTATTTGTGTTTTTATTCAGAGAAAAAAATAAACAAAAAGTAAGAATAAAAATAAATACACACTTGGAACTTATTCCAGAGTAAAAAGATTACAAAAACAATATTTAAAATATTAATATGTAAGTAATATTTCTGACTTTCTGACTGCACTATGAGAAAATGTGGAAAAAATATATTTAATTTATATATAACTTAAATTATCGAGGTACCACCATCATCGAAAGATTGTAAAAAAAGTTCCTAATCTCTAAGAACAGATATCCAAGACATATTCTATAACTTCCAATCTATTTTTCGAGTCTAATGCAAAAGCTCAAAGGTAAAGGAAAACGGGGATAGCTTTTCAGTGTTTTTGGCTCCTCGTCGATCGAGGGCCGAGTGGACAGCAGCAATGCCTGCAGGGCGATGGCCCTGCGGCCCGACCGGGCGCTCATTGCTATCTGGCTGTTCTAGGAGCTCAGCCCTCGCTGACCGACGCAGGCGACAACCGTATTAATTATCTTAATAACGGCCGTTTCAATAGAGATAAAGATAAGATACGTAGATAATAACGTTTATTTGTTTCTGCGAACAGGCGCACGTAACAATGTAATTTAATTAACAGTGTAAGAATAATAATACAAAGGAAATGAGCCAGACGCGTCGCGCCACAACTCCGCGTCGGTGTCTGCTCCGAGAACAAATTGCTGATTTTCAGCCACAACCGCAAATGTGGCAACCGATGAACCGTACGCGGTTACCGTTTGATCGCACACGCACTGCTGGTCTTAAACTGCAATTTGGTTCCAAAGCTACCAACATTTTGTACATGAAAATAAATAATAAATCAGAAGAGGGCTGAATAGCGAAAGAAAATTGAATAGTTAAATAGAATGTAATAATTCACTAAAGATCACATAAATAAATACATCAAATTAATTACCTATTCATAATTCAATTAAAATTAAGAAAAATTACAAATATTGTTGTTATTTATTTTATTATGAATTGAATTGTTAGTTTCTTTATAATTCATATATAATATAGATTAAACATGCCACTTTTAACCACATATGCAAGGCTTATGGAATTCCCAGCTTCTGGCTTTCTAACAATATTACTTTTACCTTTTTTTAAGAAAAATATTTGTGTTTTACAATTCTAATAAGTGGCAGAATGAAAAGTGATGCAATAATTGATTTTAATTTTTTGATAGCATTTTTGTACGAGCATGCGAATGATGAACCAGCAGAGAGCAGGTGGTGAAATGAGTCAGTAATGTATTGCTAGCCTTTTGGGTAGAAGTAGGATATGTGATGGAAGGAAAATGGGCTGATGGTGGAGAAAGTAGTGTGGTAGAGGACGTGAGTAAAGAGTGAGGATAAGGGAAGGGCAGTGGAGTACTCAACCCTCACTCTCTGGACAAAATGCAACAGCGGAAGCTGTTGCGAGGGCTGCTATTTATGTGTCTGGAATATCAAAAAGAAACAAACATCTATCATTTAATATGGTTTTATTGCTTTTCAAAATATTCGCCATGATGATCGATGTACTTTTACATGCGCCGAAACCGATTTTTATAGCACTTCTTCCATTCTAATTGAGATACGTCAATGCGTTCAAAACGTATGTTTTGGAGATACCTCCAAAACGTGCGTTTTTAACGCATCAACAGACTATTCGTGGCTTTAAAAAGTTGACCACGTAATTTATTCTTCACGCTTGGGAATAAATAGAAATCTTTGGGGTGCCGAATCGAGGCTGTACGGCGGATGACCCGTCAATTCGATCTTTTGATCTTCCAAAAACCGAGTTGTTTCGACCAACATGTGACAACTAGCATTGTCATGATGAAGAATGACTCCGTTGTCGGTTGTTCTTTCTTATTTCTTCAAAAACTTCTGGTAAACAAATGATTGTGTGCCACTCCAAATTAACCGTCTTATGATTCTCTAGTGGTACTGTAACCACATGTCTATTCATACTAAAAAAAAACGAGTCACCATTTTCTTCAAAGTGCTTTTGGCACGAATCACTTTTGTTGAGTTCGGCTCATTTTGGAACACCTACACCGTTGACTGTTATTTAGTGCCAAGAGACGCCTTCATCTCATGATATGTAACATGACGATCTTGCATTATTAGTTCCCGCTCAGCATCGATAGTTTATGGTACAACAACCGATTTAGGTCGACCGTCTTTACATTCGTCCGTGAACATAGACCGCCCGCGATTAAACTCACTGAACCAGTGATACACACTGGTTTAATCGATGGTGCTTCATTCTCAAAAATTGAAGTGAGTTAATCAATGCATTGTTTTTGAGTTAGCCCACGCCGAGAATTTTAATAAACCATCTCAGGAAAATTTTCAAGAGTTTAAATCCATGGTGATAAAGACGCAATATTCAAAATGACGCCACAGTGTAAAAACAATTGACAGTTACATGAAACAAACTGTACTCAACAGCCAAGGAGTTCCATTTTTAAATGTTGTGATTACCTTTTAAATATTGTTGTGTATGCGGCCAGTTCCGGATACAAAATAGCAGCCTTCGTACGTCACGCCTGTATTCGGTCATAGTCTGGTATCTCGCCGGCCGAACCGGGCCATTTTCGTGGTGCTGCCGAGTTGACCACAGCATGGCTCTGCTATAATTCATAGGACGGTATTTGCGACCGTATTTAAGCCTTTCTTGACGAGAGGTACAGGAAGAGGACACGCCGGATGGAGAAGAAAGAAACTAATATCGGACGAAATCGTCTGGAAACGAGGAGAATCATTTTTTGTTTCTTTTTCCGGGAGAACTTCCTTCCCTTTTTTTTACAATTTCTTGGTTTTTTGGCGAACGCATTAAAAACCTTTTCGATATCAACTTTTTCATTTAATTTTTTTGCAAACCCAACAATGTTGAACATTTGTACTCCAAATCCGATTGAAGAAGCCGGCTCGTGAGACGGGAGAGCGCAAAAGTAAATTTATGTCGATTCGCGCCGACTACGAGCAAACAATGATTGAGTAGGTGCAGCGAATATTTTAATAGTAATAATTTTACCGCTTTAATTTTTTTTGGCAGGCTTTAGAAATTATTATTACAAATAAATTTTTAGTTGGGTCTGTGAAGACGGTTTTTATTATTTTTGTTATTTCACAGCATGGCCCTCTCTGCAATTTTATTTCAGCCTGTGCCTCGACTAACCTTGTGAGCTAAGCCCTATCCACTTAATCGGCATTGCATCAATTTTATCTCTCATCGGAATGTATTAGTCTATAAATAAGTTTATGCGTTAGGCACAATTGAACGCTCGTTTTGCTAGCTGTTCATGCATAATTCACGAAAGCGAGTTGCGTAAACGCGAACGCCGCCGGCCCGTGACGTCATCGCCGTTGCGATTCCGATTGTGACGTCATTGCACATTCGCAACGGTAATCGGGTCGGCCGCGCAAACGCACGCGCCGTATCGATCAGGCCGTCCCTGACCATCGGACTGCCCGCGGCCTAATAATCTAAAATAAATCAATTTTTATATTCGCATGATTTTAAAATTATTTTAGTAATTCCCAAGTTGATATTTTGAAATGCTAATTGTCTTTCTATTAACAGTGTTGCCTCTACAATGAAATCACTAAGTTATCAAAATGGAATTTTATCGCGTATTTGAATTCAAAAACCGTTAGGGATCGCGATTTCGTAATTATTCGAAAATTGCGCTCTCAAACCGAGAACTGGTCTATAGCGATTCTCAAGCGACTTACAATTGATTTTCCGTCATTCGTATTTCGTATAAAGTGAATAATATTTTTTTTATATAAATCGTTAGGTTAAATAAAATCTTTGCACATTTATCGAGGACCTATGACATAACAATAATATGGTGTAATTGGACTAATCTGATGATGGAGCCAGAAGGTAGGTACTGGAATTCCATAACGGAATAACATACCCTAGTCGTGTTTGAACTTGTCAGAGTTGTTTGAGATGTACTATCACTATGAGTGATTTTCAGGGTCTGATGATGGAGACGGAAGGTAAACACTAGCACTCCATAATAGAAGAGTATAAGAATAACATTTTTTTATAGCCAACAATTTCGACTCCCAACTAGAGTTGCCAACATTTTTTCGGCAAAATATAGTATTTTCAAAATAAGCTACAAAAAAATATAGTACACTTCTAAAAAATATAGTATTTTATGAAAGAATTAAAAAATACATAATGATATTAATGGTTACTTATTTATTTTTATAAAAACTATATTTTTTTGCACTTCTTGCATTTTTTAACAATGTTTTGCCTAAAATGAAAGTGTCATATGCTTTATTACATTCAATTTTTAAATTGATGTAAATCAAAAGCTCTTTTTTTATTAATTAGATACTACTTCTGTTTCTTTCTTCCCGCCATTTCGAATTCATAACCGAAAATATTCTTTCTGTAAATGCCGAAGTGGCGGGAATAGAGAACAGGAATAATATGACTTTAAATAATTTGGGTAAGTTATTTTTAGTATTTTATTAAATTAGCTGCCATTTTTGCCCTGTAGTTTTTTCCGTAAACTCATTTCAATTTTTTACTTTTGCAAAAATTTCATTCAATGTTGTAATTTCAGAGTAAAGGTCGTCCATTTCGATACTCAGATACATACAAAATTTCAGATACATACAAAATTTCAGATACATATAAAAATAAAACAGATCAAATAAATTATTTCGATGTTGTCAATTTGATATTGACAGATTCAGAACCAAAGACAAAGGATTATAGATACGTTCGGATTTCGGAAACATGTACGCCTTACTCAATAGTTAATGTAAAAGCGCGTTCATAAATTTTAAAAATGCGGATTTGTTTGTTAGATTTCGGTGTTAAAAATGTAGTATTTTTGCGTACTATATATTACTTCAACAGTATATAGTACGCAAACTCGAAATATAGTGCAATACTATATATTATAGTACGGTTGGCAACCCTACTCCCAACTCGATTCCGGAATCGCAATCGATTTCTACTTTTACGTAATAAGATCCTCGGATGGTGTAGAGAAAGCTCTGATGTAGTTTTATTTACATGGGACTCGTATGTTCTTTGTGAGATCTACGATCCTTTTGTTATGAATGATTTTGAGTATTAAGATCATGTTCTTGTAATATTTCAATATTAGTACATTATATTCTCTCTTGATATTAGTACACAAGAGATATGTGTTCTTTAATTGCTTATGACACATACTCTATAATATTCCATAAAGAAATAGTGTCTAGTGAAAGAAAAGAAAAAAATGTCTATGTACTGATTTTGCATAGACACAAAAAATATATATTAATTAAAATTGCATAGTTGTGGAAAATTGGTCATAAATAGGAAAATTTGCGGCATGGTCTATAATTTTTAGCCCTATCTTCTAACAACATTAGTGTCCCGAAGGACCCAGTGTGTGTTTTGTAATTATTGTACTAGTTTATAATAGATATTGCGTTCTTAGTAAAATTTTATTGAATTTTAATTCTATGAATACATTCAAATTTTAGTTTGTATACAATTTTACTGGTATAACAACACTTTGCCAGTATAATTGCACATTTTCTGATTCATAAATTGTGTATTTTTGTAAAAAGTATACATAATTATGCTCTCTCTTTTTCTGTACTTCTGTAACAGCTTCTGTATTATTTACTAGAGATTTGATGAATAGAGCTTTATTTGTCTAATATTAAAGTAGATAAAGATTACTATATCGTTTGATATCTTTATATTCCACTATCTTGGCGGTTGATTGTTGGGGTTTCAGCAGTCCCAAAATTTCCACACCAATGGAATTATGTTTCTACGTACAAAATAAATATAATGTATATATATATATATATCCATACTAATATTATAAATGCGAAAGTAACTCTGTCTGTCTGTCTGTCTGTCTGTCTGTTACTCTTTCACGCCTAAACGGCTGAACGGATTTTGATGACATTTGGTATGGTGATAGATGATAACCTAGAAATGGTCATAGGCTATAAATAATCACGCCATCGTTCTTAGGGGTAGGCAGTAGGCAGATAACTAAATTGAGTTAGTGATTTTTAGTCGTTTTGTTGGGACTTTTGCTCTTTCACGTCTAAACGGCTGAACGGATTTTGATGAAATTTAGTAAGGTAATAGATGGTTACCTAAAAACGGATATAAGATCAAAATGATCACGTCATCGTACTTAGGGGGTAGGAAGTAGGCAGAAAACTGAATTGAGTTAGTGATTTTTTTATGGTTTTTGCTGGGAGTTTTGCTCTATCATGCCTAAACGGCTGAACGGATTTTGATGAAATTTAGTTAGGTGATAGATAGTAACCTAGAAAAGGATATGGGCTATTAATATTCATGCTATCGTACTTAAGGCGTAGGCAGTAGGCAGAAAACTCATTAAGATAGTGATTTTTAATCGTTTGTTTTAAAAGTTTACCTCATTCACGCCTTAACGTTTGAACGGATTTTTATAAGACTTGGTTAATTTGAAGATAGGATCCTAGGCACGGACACAGGCTACTTTTTACGGCGGGAAAATACCTCATTCCCGCGGAAATCTAGCGTGATCGTGTCAAGAAGCGCATGACGCCATAGCTACTGAAATGATTTTGATGTTTTTTTTTTAAACTGAGTGTTACTAAGACTTCAAGTTAGTATTTGATCACTTAGAGGGTAGGTAGGCGCCATAATTTAGGGAATTTATGATAAAATTTTGATGCAACTGTCTTTATTTAACAGTTTTACTTGGATCGAAACTTAGCGATATTCCATCACACTACTTAACTTATAGGGTTGGAAGGTACCAAAATTCAGACCACTTTTAGCATTCATTTTCGCATTCGATCATTTCGAAAATCGCATTCGCTATGACGATAAATAAAGCTCAGGGGCAAACATTAAAAGTAGCCGGCATTAATTTAGAAAGAGTTGTTTTCTCACGGACAATTATACGTGGCTTGCTCACGTGTTTCAAGTCCACAGAATCTCCATGTGTTGGCCAGAGAGGGAAAAACAAAGAACATAGTTTACAAAATGTACTACAGTAATAAGGCCTCTTATTTTTAGCTTCCTACATTATTATACTACTTACATTAAGTTAGTACTTCCTACGCAGACGATGTTGCGGATGTCACACTGTCTAACATCGGGGTTGGCAGGTAGGTAGTTAGTAGTATTTTAAACCGATTTACATTATTTACTTTTATATTTACTAAGGAAACATTCGGAGCTATCCATTATGTGCTTAGGTTGCTTTTGAACAAATTTTGATGTGAAGTTGAGGACCGGACCACGATAGTGGGACATTGTTGCAGGGGGACTTACAGCCGGGAGAAAACAAAAAAACTTATGCGGACGAAGTCGCGGGTAAAAGCTAGTATATATATATATATATATATATTATGAATAATTGTATATAAAATGTTATCAAACTTATCTTGAATTTGTATACAAAATACGAAAAACTTTTTCCTCGACCTTATGACATATATAGGGCAGCATAATTCAATCCGCTACAGCAGTTCACTTAAATAACATGAGTTATTTATAAAATCATTAATACTACGAACTTTCTGTTTAAATTTGCATCTATGGAAATGGTCGTAACTGCAACAAATTTAGAAAAGATATTATGCAACAAAATTAAATGGTCGTTCGTTTCGAATCAACTCCGATAAGGAGCAACTATTGCGTTGACATCTAATGTTGATGACTCGAGGACATCATGATTTTACAGTCACGGAGTTTGTATTAACGTTTAGCGATTGATCGGTCTCTTGCGCATGATTTTTACGTACTATAATTTAAGGATTCCGTGTCTAAAAGGTGAAAGTGATGGATGTTCACGGCTAGATTTCCTCGTCCATTTAAGCTATATGTTCGTCCATATGTCATGTTGTCGTTTCTGTGTGCGGCTACGGTATCGCTGCCGATCTTCAATAGATCATAGGTGCAGATAACACTGCCGGGATTTGATTCGCGAAGACAACTTAATTCAAGACAACTTCTTAACTTAAGACAACTTTAATTACTCGAAGTACACTTCGAGTAATTAAAGGAGTTGCATATATTTTTTTATTTTATATAATACAGTACTTATAGAGATAGCGTTAAAAAATGCTTATTTCAAATATCTATGTTTAGAGATATACGTTTTTGATCTGTACCCGAAAATATGAGAAAAATTCCATTCCCTTGACCTGCAAAGTTTGAAACTCAAACGATTTGAAATAATTCGCGATCACAGTAAGTTATATGTATATTGTAGGTGTGTGCGTGTGTACACGTCCATGTGTGCGCGCGCGCGCGTAACTGTATTTATCTGAGTGTTAAGGCTTTAAATATGTTTTGAAGGAATGTCTCGATTATACTCGTGCTAGCGGCGCTCGGAAAAACCTGACTGGATTTAAATTTTCTAAAAAAATTGAAAACATTTTTTGCAGATATTGAAAATTCGCAAAAAAAATGTAAAATGTTTTTGAAATAATTTTAAATATTTGATCCTAAAATCTATTACAACTGAGTGGAACATTGCAAATATTGGTGAAAACGATTAAATTTTTCAAAAGATATCGTTGTTGACGATTTAGATATTAAAGTTTTTTTCATAATAACTTAGATTTCTTAACAGATTTGTTTTTACAATCCAAATCCTTTTTAACTTCAAATTGGAGCTGGTCTGCATGATCAACCGTCGCCCAGGGTTTTTGTTTCATCAGGATTGCGTTCATTAGACCACAAAGGCGATGTTGTCACATCGCGTTCTGCAGTAACGCGTTGGAAACACAATATGGGCATCATAAACTGTTTTTCGGATTGTCTATGATCTCTATTCTCACGGATTTTTTTTCGTTTTTGCAGCCTTTCTGTCGATTTTACCCAATATTAAACTTTAAGTAAGCTAGACATTTTCTTTTTTACTATGATGCATTCTCAAATAATCATCTCGCCAATGTTGTACTATGAAAGTCGTTAACAATATATTAATATATTATTTTAAAAGTATTGTGGTATGACATCCACGATGAACATCAATTTATGGCATACCTAGTGTGTTGAGATGATATTTTAAAACTTGTTTTTAATAAGCCAGTTTGTATAATAATATAATTAATATGCTTTTACATTGCCTATACGTTATATTATACTTTAGCTATTTTTTTTTTGCGTTGCTGATTTCGACTAAGTTGCCTTTTAAATTGGTAGATTGTTATACTTTATTAATCAACTAAATATTGTTCAATAAGTAACCATAATAATTATAGGTGTTTACATTTTTTGTTCGACGTTGCTTATCATGCTTATATGGTTCTGTAGACAAAGCAAAAAAAAATCTTAACAGTTTGGTTTTCTATTTTTCTGTCCGTCTGCCTGCTCGACCGTTCGTCCGTATGTCATAGCCTTATAACTACTTTATTTTCATCATTTATGATAAAATTGTACAGGCAGATTAATTATGTGAACGACTATACAGTTATTTGAGGAAATAAAAAAACAACACGATGTAAAACCTTGTACATATATAATCGATATATGATTTTTTTGAACGTCGTTTGATCGGTAAATATTTAAGTGTCGACGGAATGCCCATTCGATATCGAATGCGGCTTCGATTGATGGTTGTCCCGTTCATTTCTCTATTCTAGTACGGGCACATTTAAACCAAACTTGTAACTGGATTGGTCAGCGTGGTAGAGTATCTTAGCCGGCCAAATCATCAGACTTTTTGCTCTCAGGGACTTCAAAACAAAAACTTTACGCGACTGTAACAAACGCGCGCGAAAAATTAAACGAAAGGATTTCTGCTGTTGCAGATGAAATTCGAGCCTCTCCAGAAATGATTCGAAGTCCTACAACATTTGTGGCCACTCGTGCGACCATTTTCAAATCCTGAATAATTAGTCAAATTTTAAGTTATGAAATGTTAATTAAAATAATGTAACTAAATTTTATTATTTAACTTTTGTACTACTTAAGAGTTAACAACAAAAAAAACTGGCCAAGAACATGTCGGACGATGCTTATTATTGGGTTCCGAAGTCATTATTACAAAGAATGCTCTACAGATGAAAAAAATACGTTGTTACACTTTCCATGTCTCTCGCACATATAAGGTGTAAACACTTTAGTCGCCTATAACTGGAGAAACGAGTAGATATATTGACTATTACTATTAAATTAGTGTAAACTAAAGTGCATTAGCCGAAAGTGCATATGATTTTCACACGAGTTCTAGCGATAAACGTAGCATTACGAATGATAATGTGATCTTAGCGACTTAGTTTTCCCGGTATACGAGTAAAACTAAAAAAACATGTGTTTCTTTATTTAATTTTTTTTCTGTTCATTTTTGTACTGATATCAAAGTACGAATGACTAATTTCCTATATTTCTATTAGACAGCTAAAAAATCAAGCTATCAAAATGCATTCTTCTTTAAGCATTGGTTCATTGTAAAAAACTTATTCAATGTCAAGCGCAATGTGATAAATTAAAAAAAAATGTGGGGGTTATGAAAGTAAGTCTATGATCCTGATCTCTTTATTTATCCCAATATTGTCGATGAAATTGATTTTATTTTATATCCTTAAGTTTGATTCCACCCGACGTGGGAACATTGCATGTGAATCTTGTTACAATATGTACTTAACATTGAAGCATTACACACTGTTTTAAAATATTTTTCTCAAATTTCTCAGGAGGGAAACGCTACAAGTTTGATTCAAATTTGTACAATCATAAATTTAAAATTTTAGTTATGAATTTCTAATCGTTTCGTTTGCTGGTACGAAATTCGAGACTCGAATGTCCTACGAACACTTTTCCGGAAAATCCGATTATAGCAGAAATAAAATTATAAAAATTTTTAACAGTCCTATATTAGGTAGTTCATATTGTCATATTTGTGCATACCAAATTTTCTAATATTGCGTCTGCAAAATGGCATTTAGCCTCCCTTTTCGTTAAGAACTCTCATAAGGCATAGAGTGACCATTTATGAAAATTACAAGCCTTCTTGACAATTTTTGATGGAAATGATCTCTCATTTTAATTTGCAAATATGTAGTAATTGTAGTATAGATAATATTAAATAATTAAGGCAAAATGAAACGAAACTGGTATTCAACCTAAACCTTGGTACGCGATATATAGTATTTGTTTATAATATTCTATTAATAATTATGTTCTATCAACACGGACTTCAAAATTTTGCTCGATCAGATGCGAAAAGTTTGCGTAAGCTGGTTTTCATTAAAAAAATAGATTTATGTATTTATCCATATAGTTTAAATATATATATCATTTAAATTATTCGTGACATTTTGGCTTATGACATCACGCTAATTTCATTAATATGACCGTGGCGTTAAGTATAGGCAACGGATACGTTCGTTTCAAATGTTTTAAATTAATGAGATTTCTTAAACTTTAAATAAAAGAATAAAAACCGGTAAAGAGCATGTCGGACCATGCTCAGTGTAGGGTTCCGAAGCCGTTACTGTAAAGATATGCACTAGAGATGAAAAAACTACGTTGTTACACTTTTTCGATGTTTCCCGCACATATAAAGTATAAGCACTGTAGTCGCCTATAGCTAGAGAAACAAGTAGGTGTGTCGACTATTACTCTTAAACTAGTGTAAAGTGAATAAGCAAAAAACTTGTGTTCACTGCACTTACGTCCTTTTGTTGAGAAGCGCAGTTTTTGAGCAATAACTCTAAAACGGTATTTCTTATGATCTTCAAAATAATTTTCTTGAACGTATTTATCAAGCGTTACCTTTGTGATTTTTTCATATTTTTGGTCATACGGTTTAGAAAATAGAGAGGAGCGTGGACACAGTATTTGCAATTTTCGGAGCGATTATTTCCGAAATTTTTCACTACATTAATAAGAAAAATTACTTAAAAATCTTAGTGTTTTTAAAAGAACTGTCGAAATATGTACCACACGTTGATGTTTGCTGAAAAAATTTTTCTTCAGCTTTTATTATATGTTTGGAGCCCCCTCATCCTAGAAATATTTGTTTTTGTTATTTAACTACGAAACTAAGTAGCGGCTCATGTAAGACACGTGTACCCTGAATATCATCAATATACCTCTTGTAGTATTTGAGTAAAATTCCTGTGACATCGGATGGACGTACGGAAGGCCATGCCGAGACTATAAGGGTTCTGTTTTTGCAATTTTGGCTCTGAACCCTAAAAAGGATCCAACGATATCTTTGAGCTTTATAAAGCTGTCATTCTACGTTATAAAATAATTATTAGAGTTTCTCAGCTTTGAAAATTTTAGAAACTTCGGAAATTTGTTCCAGAAAATCAAATACAAATCCATCGGGAATCTTGTCGTTGTGCGATCGTGCACTACAGATTTGTATTCGATTTTTCCGATACAAACTAATTTTTCATTTGATCAATGGCCTTGAGACTACCCAAAAGGAGTAAAATAAAAGCGTTTGTTGGCTTTTATTTTTGCTTGCTTGCAATTTTATTTCATCTTTGCTTTCGTACGAAAATAAGAAGCGCGCCCGATGAGGTACCACAGTTTCACCGGATACAGACATGAAGTAGCGGTTTCTGCTATTGCATTTCGTCCAGTGAGTGAGAGGTCCGATGGCCCACTCCTCCTCCATCAGAGTCGTACTCCTACTACCTAAGAGGACGACAACGCAGTGGTGACCCTTATGGGGTCACGGGTGTCCGTGAGCGGCGGTGGTTACTGACACCGATGGCTCGCATGCTCGTGTGCCGCTCAGAAATACTATGAAAAAGTTTATAATAAAACTGTTACGGCACAAATAATTTTGACGTGAAACTTCTTTATCGACGTATGAGAGAAATTTTCGTCGTCACGTTTTTCTCTTACGCGCCATTTTTATTTCTTAGTTACGTATTTTTGTTACGCGCCTTGTTTAATTTTTAAAATCAGTAGTGACGTGAAAAATATTTAAATAATAAGGTGATAGACATAAAAAAATAAAAGGATTTATTCTAATTCCAATGGATTTCTAACAAAAGTAAGTAATCATATCTTTTTTTCTAATACATCCAACATGTGATGGTATTTTTTTTTTTAGGTTATTTCAGGTTAACCTCAGTTTTGATTGTAAGTATCTGTAAATGTATATAATTTCATTAAAACTAACAATTACTAAGTAATACGACAGTTAATCTAGTAAACATCATTTAAAAATAAGCTGTATACGGTTAGAAAATGAAAACATAGAGATGTACATTTTTTTATTTTTTTTAATATATAGAATTTATCTATGAAATCAGTCCTCAAACATCAACCAACAAGATCCGGCGCTACAATTGATGAAGTTTTTACTAGATCACTAAATTCCGCGGATTGTAAACCATATATTTCATATTTTAATTACCATAAGCCATTAATTAGAAAAATATATAATAACGATAACAATGATAATAATAATTGTATCATAATTAATGAAATACTATAATAATACCTAATAGCAATAATAAGGTGAAATAATTATGTTATTTGTATGCATGTCTATGATAATAAAATAGCGTTAATTTAATACAAAATGATTTTTTTTGTCCTTAATGTTTTTCTAATTTAGCTTCTTTAACACCAGTTTCTGTAAAATTGTAAATAGTGGATCATTTTTCGAAAAATGACGTCATAAAGAAGTTTCACTTCTTACGTGTGTACACATTAATACACACACACGCACACACACACACACAAATTTTTGTTTTTTACCGAAGAATAATAGAATATGAAAGATGACCGTTAAGTGAACCTCCTATCGTGTTAAACTTAAAGACCACCGATGCACAGTACTGTTTCCTGGTCACTTATCACTTTCCAGAACTGAATTCACCACCACTTAAGATATAGAATACAACATTTTACAGATGAGATATAATATCTTTATTTTGTTTGCAATATGAACTTGTTATCTCACTACCCCATTAATACGTGTTGATATTATAGAATAGTTTGTGCCCAGGTTACCTTAAGATTTTACAGCGAAACATTTTTTTATGAGGCAGTGGGAAAATAAGATTTATAATTTATTGTGACTGCTTTGGTTAAAGGTAGAAACATCCAAAAAATATAGTGTGAGTATAAAAGTTCCTCTAGTTCAGTTGCAAGTTCACAGCTTAAAGCCACGTTATAAATAAAAATGTGTTACGTGCAAACGGACCATAAAATAATTAATATAAAGCCATAATATAATACAATTCGTCATATGCTCGGTATCGATTTCGACTTGAATGACTTATACGAGCGTTTTACACGTCTTCACACACAGGTCAACCACGTCGACGCAAGAAAGTGAATTTTTCGTGTAAAAAGATGATATCTAGAAATACCTCTGAAAGACTGTAATTGCATTCAAATTTTTTTGCTGTATTATTTTTACTTTAAAAATTATTCTCTGTCGATTCGTATAGTTTTGTATGAGTAACAAGGGAAATTATGTGCGAGTTGAATTAAAAAAAAAAAAGAATTGGCTTGTAAGTTAAGGACATCAGTAAAGCTACTTAGTTTAGCTGTGAAAACATGCGTCGATCACTTAAAACTTCACAGACCATGTTCTTTGACTTAAAGTATTAAGTATATACAGTACACATCAAACTATACGCCGATATGAATATAGGCGCAAGTAGCTTTGCAATAAGAGAATTCGGTAATGCTTAAAAAAGTTTTCTTCGACTGTTACTGCAGCACTCGTTGCTGACTTCGGTCGACGGTCACAACGCTTGGCGCGTGCAGTAAGTGATCTTTAAGTCGATCAGGCAATATGAACCGTAGCAATCTACAGTGAACATACGCATATTCTAAGAAGTGCTAAAATAACATTTGTTCCAAGAAGTTCTAAAAATAACGTTTGGTTCGTAGAACTCCCGTTCAGGAATCATTGCCTAGTAGCAATCGTCACAGTCGCGGTAGCTCGGGGAGCGCCCGCGCTAGAATCGTTATTCGCGCCGGGGCCCACGTCGACTTATTCGTGCATCGATTATATTTTGACGAATAATCGATTTATCGAGCATCGATCATTTGATTAATGAATAATCGGATGTCGAAATTCCCGCTCTGGCCGTCGTCGGCCGATCGTGTATAACGTCGAAGCCGAGTTTCTCAGCCGGATTCGGGTTTTCATCATTTGAAATATTGACCTTCGTCCCTTGAGCAAAGTGCAACTTAGGCGGTCGGCGTGAACAGCTAATGAGTACTTTATTTTATTGAAAGCGTGATCGATAAAATCAACCAACCGTAGCAAATATGCCATACTTACGAGTGGTGGATTCGTGTTCTGATAAAAGGCGAATTGATTGATTACCTTTTCACTTCTTATGGCATTTAGAGAGTAATTTTTTAACAGAGAACGGAAGTTGCGCGCGCAAAACTTGTTTTTGTCTATCCGCCCGATTTAAGTTATGGCGAACACTTCGACTCCCTAGTCAATAAAAAAATATTTCATCGCCATTGGACTTTATCATCTCATGCTCCGTATTGGGGCAGTCAAATGCGCCGAAGATATTAGGATGCATAAGTGTATATGCAAATGCAGATGCACGCACTCCCGAACAAGCAAAATTATCCTGTGACGCGTACTATATAAGACTATATAGTTTTATAAAGGTCCATTTATGACTTCAGCTTTTGCTACTACACTTTTTTACAGCATAAATAAATGCTGCTTTTACTTAAGTACGTCTACTACTATAATTTTATCTTATAATCGTTTATAGGATCATATTTAGCGGCCATTATAAGCTCAAGTTTTCTATAAAAGCACGAAACAAGAGCGATTGCACTGAAGATTAATTACTCCGGTTACTTAGACTTATAAGTGCGTATTATAGGAATATTATTGGCATTGTAGCATTTGAAAAGTGCATTATAAATATCTTACAAGAGCAAATAGACTTGTAAAATGAGCCCTGTTCCGGACTTGTAAGCCCTTTTAAATTCTCTACAGTCCTTATGAAACCATGGTTTTGGAATAATTATAAAACTGATTTTTACTTCTTGGGTCTTTTCTTTCTTCTTGGGTTCTTGGCTTCCTTGACTTAGTAGAGTGAAAGACCGCCGCGACAGACGAGGTACGGATGCTGAGTCTAGCCGACGCTAACAACTGTGTTAACTACCGTCCACCTTGCGATTTCGTCTTCGCCAACGTCTACTGCATATATGCCATATATGCCGTGGGTCGCTTTCCGTGCCGAAGCTCGTTTTAGTCGCCTTCAACGACAGGCAGGATATATCGCAGCCTCATTGTCGATCCGGGTCCACGGAGCGCGCACGATTAACGAAAGAAGCGACATGTATATGTTATAGGGATATATCCAAAAACAGAAGAAACGTGCACGCATCGTTTAGCTGTATGCGTAGAGTCAAGGTTAACATCGTAATAAAACCTGTGCTTCCATTTAAAATCTAGAGAAAAATCAATTAATATAATGACTAAATTAAGATTCAACAACGTCAATATTTACAATTTAATATAATAATAAATATAATATTTTATGATTTATTAAAAATATTATAATAAATCATTCTCTTTAATCAAATTTTTCTTAGATGTGTTTAAAATGTTATTGCAATAATATTGTAATCATATGCTTACGTAAGTTATTAGCACGCGGAATATTTTATTTTGTTTACTTACGACAAAGGAGTATAACTTCTATCGCGCGTACACACATCGACTTGTGATTTTCGTGATCGACTTGACATTTAGATTTTCATTATGTTTTAAAATATATTTTATTCCTAATGAAAACTACTAAGATAAAGTTGAAAATAAAATTACGTAATCAAAGAACTGTACTACGAAAAAAGATCTGTTACAAAAAAGTGTTTAAAATTGATATTAACCGGAAACGCAGTCGTCTACAACACTGACATTTAAAAGTTTAACGAACGGGCGTACGCTAGCGCATGTTATAACTTAAGGATTCATATCAGTCGAACTTGTCTCTCTCTTTTTTTTAAATTTTACCTTAGACTCGCTATTTTTTAATAGCTTTGTGATGGCACAAAGAAAAATCATAATTCATATCAAAGTGAATCAATTATGCTATTATTCATTTGCATAATAACATAATCGACGTCTATTTATTTCATTTGAAAACAGCGCATCTGCTATCTAGACATTAAGAGTATCCTTTTAAAGCTTGCGTTATTTAGACCTCAGCGGAGCTGGAACGCCTATGTATTTAATAAACAGCCATCAGCATGGGTGACTCCGCTATCTCATTGTTGTTGACCTAAAGCCTGCCCTTTGGTTCAGTCTCGTGTCACATTAGGGGCGATGAACAACAGCCCCGGCCCATTCATTGTGCATGCATAATTTTGTCCCGGATTGAAATAATACGCTTGTCATAAATTCATATGGGGGTTCTTTGAATTTATAGACGTCGTATGTGGCCGCCTTAAATCTAAACAAATAAGATTTATACGGTCTTCAATCATATTTAGCGTTATTAAGCAATATTATTAAGATTTGTATAAGAGATTTAATCATGTACGATTTAGTATATATTGTGTATTCTGTCTGTTCGGAAACGTAAATTCTGCCATGTGATAGACTGAATGAAAATTTCCAACTTATTTTAGATATCATATGTATAGTAAATATTTGCTGTGTAGTAATGAATCTAAGTCCAAAAATTTAAATTGTTTTATTCTTAATTTAACTTGTCTTGTAAGACAATTAAACGTTTATAATACTGTTCGTTTTATAAACATTTATTTATCTGTGTGGCCTTTTCTATTACGATGTATTTTTCCAAGTCTCTTTTTACAAAAAAAAAAAAAACTTTTAAAATGCCTTTTTACTTTAGTACTCATTCGTAAAAGTGACTTTTCTAATAGTAATTTAAAAGGAGGTCGTAGTAGAAAAGGTAGTTGCGGCGGTTGGGTCATCTGGAAAAGTGAATGAAAGTAGACCGACAAAATAAATCTACAGAGCTAATATGTGTGGTCGAAAGGTCGGCGAGGGTCGCCCCGGAAAATCTTATATGCAAACCAAATTGATGACAAATTAAAAAACCGGCCAAGAGCCAAATTTTAAGCATCCTCAACCGACGAGTTTGCATGAAAAGATTGATGGATGTCAGTGAAGCAGGAGAGATATGCAAAGATTGTTCCCCCTGAAAATCTATTGTCTCTGCCTACCCTTGTGGGAAATAGGCGTGAGTTTACATTTTTATTACTTCAACTATGTATTAACACGTGAAGAGAAAACTTTGTACCTACCCCTTTTTAAGCATATTTTACGTACAAGCATCAGGAGATTTAGGACAGTTAAAGTTTATATGGATAGGGAGTGCACAAAACTAATATTTGTATAATTACAATTTGTGTTTACATATTTGTACATTAAATTGCAAAAAATAAAATATTCATTGTTTATTTTCATACTGCCAATGTTAAACAAATGCTAGTCTGTGGTCAATCAGTCGTACAGAGTATACACTGTGACTAAAAATTTTTAAAATTGATATACGTGCATAATAACATACGTTAAATTTAAAATTTCATGGGTATTGCAGAAAATCAGTGCAAAGAACACAGTGATTTCGTACTGGGTCGATTTTCGATCGCTGTGCGATCACTAATAATAAATAAAAAAATAATCTCCAATTACCTTCTCACTTAACGACAATTCCGACCTAACCGGCCCGGTGGTGTTTGATCACTCTATCAAATGTCGTCTTACACATTTAGATTCGCTTATACCTAAAGTGACCATAAGTCCCATTTTAAATGGGACCGTCCCTTACTTCGGTGCTCCGTCCCGTGTCCCCGAGAAAGGCTTCGGGACGCTGAATATTTCCGTTTTCAAGTAAAGGTCAAGGAGGTGCGATTGAATTATACACCGATAGAAACCCACACATCTCTTATGATTTACCCGGCGTAATAAGCCATTTAAGCGCGTCAGCAGCGTTTTTTTCTGACTCGAGTCACATTATCGTCACGTCAGTGATTTTATTTTTTGTGATACAGTTGCGGATTTTTTTTCAATGACCCGCTTTGACAAAAAAATGAAAACGATCACATTACGTATACGGCGGTTTGGCAAATTGTGTTTATTAGCCTTTGAAAACTCCCACATCGCGTAGTTTAAAGCTACGGAGCCCACGAGGGGAGGCAAAGGTCGTCCATCAAGGCGTGCGGGCCTTCTCCGTGTCGAATGTCATTCAAAGGCGGGTACTCTATTCTCGAACTATTCGACATTATCTATATACTGAAGTGAACAAATGTCGTATTATCGCATAACGTCACGACTGCGCCATTTCAAAATGTTTCGAGGCTTAAGTTAATTCCTACGCTTGTGACCTTTCACGACTAAGTAAGTGCTATCGTGGGTAATATACATATTTTATATTGTTCATTATGTTCATATAAGTAGCATTTTCATGCTACTTATATGAATCTTCAAACATGCTTATTTCTTCAAATAAACATGTTTGAAGATTCTCACAAGCTCTTGTACAATCTAATTTATTCGTATGTTTTTCCGGTTCACAATTTGCAAAGTGACTTTGATTCCATTTCCGATGTTTGATCTAGAAGCAGAAAAGAAGATAGACGTAGCATGTTGCAAATTTACTATTTACATTAAGATTTACACGCGAACTATGTCTCGATCGATAGACAGTAACGACACATTTGTCAAATTGAGGCGGTAAATAAAAAGGAGTTGTACTCAAGAAATAAACATTTGTATGCCGTCTCTACGTACACAGTTCTTGTTATTGGCTACTCGTGGTATTTGATTGAGCTAAAATGAAATTTGTATATTTGAATCTCTTGTGAGGAAAAAAAAATTGCACTCCGTGAATGCCGGCAGAAGTGAAAACTTGAACATTAACGTTGTGCATTTTTGAATATCGAATTTTACAAGTATACAGACGGTCGAGCCATCAGCAGTCACCGTCCGTGGATGCGTGTAGCAGGCTGTAGTACAAATACACACTCAGACTCGCGCAAGCGCCCTGCGCCGCTTAAACAGCAGAAGCAGGCATACATTTTCGCCGCGCGGTAGGAAGAGAGGGGGCTATTACTTCCTCTCCTCACCGCGCCGGCGGTCTACTCTCCCTCCGTCTTACGAATTTTCGATCAGGTCACGTGTCCTGACGCGTGTTTAACATTTTTTACCCATCCCAAAAAGTGCACAACGCCGCTAAAGAAGTTTTCACTTCAATATTTTTAAATTCACATACATAAAAATAATTCGTTAAATTCATTATTTGACTAACTTCATTTCGTTATTACATAAATGACGTCCTAGTTTCAAAATGCTTATTGTTTTTTTAATAGAGATTAACGAAAATATAAATATTTCTCTAGTTATCCTCCAAAGTAAATCGTTGTCTCGTCTCATCGTTAGCGATTAAACTGATGAATTTTAATAAAAGGCTTTGTTTGTATAAAAATTTTTGTGCTTTGTTTTGTTTGCGGACGCATCAAGTAAAAACTACTGAACCGTATGGATGGAATTTTAGTTGTAAGGAAATATTCCAACATCTATCATAAAACTCTTACAAAAGTCCTTTTTTTTCTTCATTTTACTGGCGCAGAGGCAATATCCAGCAGTGGATGTCGAGCGGTTGAAACGATTAGACGAAAGTGCATACAAAAGCTATTAACAGGCCAAGAGTTATCAGACGAACAGACGATCTTATTAACCGCAGCCGCAACGACAGCGCCAGGACAGCTTACGATTTTTTAGCGGGGTGAGACTAGAAGTGGAAAAGAAATCAGTGTCGTCGGATCTGATGAAGATTTTGTAACACGAATGCGTAAGTCTATATGATTGTACAGAATTTTTCCACATAAAGTATACCAAGGTATTGAAATTTACAACATGTTATGATATGAGTTTTATGATTCAATACAATGTATTTTTTAAAAACCAGATTTTTCAATTTTAATGAGGTTGCGACATGAAATTCGAAATAGACCAGCTAGAAGAGTGTTTTGGTTTTTTTTTTTTTGAAATCGATATACAGTGGAATGGTGAATATTCCAGAATTATGTAATATTTTTGGAGATTAAAATGAGGTACAGCGATTTTTCCTAATTTTTAAGGATAGTTAAAGTAAAACTTGTAAAAAAAATTAAAATTGTATATTTAAAACACCTCATTCGGTGAAATTGAAAATAAATGTTTTTCATTTTCTGTATTCTCTTTAAAATTGAAAAGAACAAATCAAAATTGAGTTGCAAACATTACATGCTTATTTAATTGGGTAAGTTATTGATATCTTTAATTTTTAACTCTACCTCAAACAGTTCCAGAGCAACGCGATCATGCCAAATAATCATCTAAATGATTCGTAAGGGTTACTATTTTGGTACGAAACATGAAAAATATTGAATAGTAATTTGATGAATGTTTTCTCAAAATTCTATCAGTAGATTTTCTTTAATCAATCTACTTTTATTAATGTCACCAGATGCACAAACGCAAACATCTGTTGTGAAGTCTGATAAAAGGTTTGATGGCGTGAATATCTAATTATTATACTTAAGCAAATTTATCGACGTGCCGATTTCGCGACAACTCGTCCAAATTTCGGAAACTTAGCGCTTAAAACTCATGGTGTCACACTCGTTACATCGCTTTGTGTTTACGAGTATACTTTTGTACAATTTAAATGATCGCATAATTTATGTATGTTACGTTATGATCATATGAGTAGTGATCTCAATTTTTTTTTTCGTTTTATGAACTTTGTGTATAACGAAACATCTGTTGACCAATTCGAGGTTTGTGAAGAACACCGACCGCCGGCGATGCTGCCCTCGCTCGTGCCGGTTCTGTCGGCGTCCGTCCGACGCATTTCGTATTATCACGATACGAGAATAGACCCCGGCACCGGAGCGAGTTAACGTATTGTCTCGCCTTTTTTTTTTATGTTTGACGACATCAAATATTGTTCAGCCAGTCAATCGACGTCGATTGGCACTCCGCTTACGAACACGACGCGTGGGCGTTCTCTGCGCGTTTAAAAGTCGCTTGACCGTCTCTTCCGTCATCACAATTACCGATCACTATCGTGACGATGATGCGTTCCAGAACTATCGGTCCGCCCGATATCGCGATCAAAGAAGATTTATTCTGTTCAACGTCAATAATATTCTAAATAAACATAAACTAAATTCCTTGTTTTTTGGGAGCGGAATTGGCATTAGGGTGAAATTCATAGACTAGAGCTTATCAACTCCTTACAACTGTATACTATACGATTGTACTGCACAGAAAATTCAATCTTTACTAAACGTCAAACTTAGCTAAACGTCCCCAGACTTTTTTTATTAAAAAAAAACACGTGTGGCACTCTGGGACTGCCGCGGTAAAGCTATTGCATAGTATTTTTTATCAACTTATGCAATTATAATTATTTATTTATTTTATTTATGCAGTATTTTTTTTTGAGGAGGTGCCTTAACGCCGAAACTCTAAGCAGGCATGAGTCACCAGATTGCGGGGCGAAGAGGGGGATTACGCATGCGCAGTAACGCCGATACAACCAATGCCACCTAGAGGCGAGTTGCTGAACTAAAGAGACGAGCGTGATATTTCAAAAAAGTCTTTAAAAGTTCTGCTATTTATCGATAGATGGCAAAAGTAAAAAGTATCACCGTTGTGCCGGTCGGAGTGGGGGGTGTTAGGTTATTTTCTTTACGGAATTTCTGGATTCGGTCTCCACGCTCAAGGCCCGCGATAGAAGCTATGCAATAGCTTAAAAATCTCGGGTCATTTTTAGGATAGCTCTGATTGAACATTCCGTAGTGTTGGCCAGAGAATTTAGCAGCAAATTAATGATATTTAGACGTCTATGAGTATAAAGTTCAAAGGAAATGCAGTCTTCAGTATCATCAGTATGCCGATAATAAAAGATAAGTATCAATTTATCACTTAAAATATATTGTTATTTGTACTACAAATGAAAAAAAATGCATTAATGCCTCCTAAATTACCAAAATCTATGTTGATTTATTTAAAACTGGCTCCTGCTCACGATCTTGCCTATATGGGAAAATAATTAATTCGTCAATTTTTAACTTTAGTAATTTTACTATCTTTCATACCAATTCGAACCTGTTTTCTACCTATACGCTAAGTTTCATCTAAATCCGTCCAGCCGTTTATGCGTAATTGAGTTACAAACATTGTTGCAAAGTATCACATTATTTTGTAATATTATAATAATTTCATAGAATACTGATAAAAGGCGCATTGTAAAAACCCTATATTATTCATTTTTACTTACCATGCCTTTCTTATTGTTAAGCCATTATTATTAATCAAATAGTTACAACCGGATTGTTGACACTTTCTCTAATTTTCGCTTCGCCCTGCTTCACCCTCTCACACCGTTTCTTTCTCCCCGCTCCCTATGTTATGAACTATGTATCTCCGTTCAAACTATTTTCGTGCCAGATTTCATCAAAATCGGTACAGTGCCTTAGAAGAACAAAAAATAATCTTCCGGTTTCTATGAATTGTGTTAATACTCATTCACATAGTGCATTATAAGAATTATTGGTTCTTTAAAAGTGGAACATCAAATTATTATGCAGTAGCGTTAAACAGATACAAGCGTAATTTAATTCTACAATATCGTGACAAGAGTGTAATAAGCTTAAAAAGGACTTCACAAGATATAGTCTTTATTATAATTGTGAAGTTTGAATTACAGAAAAGCTATAAAATTTATAAGAAAAAAATCAACTCCGGTGTTACCAATAGCATTGTTTACACTTATTCCGAATTGAGTCCTTCTAAGATTGATATAAAAACAAAATACCTATTTACGAGTATTAACTTGTACCTAAATCCAGGCTTCGAAACCCTGTAAGACTAGTTTATATTACTCGGCCAATTTAGCTGCAGCACACAAATGACCCGATTCGACTGATGAGATGCCGCTCTCTCATACAGTACCCGCGGACGTCAATTATCAGCTTCCGTTGTTATGTTTCGTCCAGTGAATGAAAGTTCCAACAGCCCGCATCCTTTTTGTCATAAAAAAGCGTTGGCCGAAAACAGACTTGAAGTAGCAGTTTCCGCTGTTGCATTTCGTCCAATCAATGAGATTTCCGTTGGCACACTACCCGACCATCACATATCCTATTTCTTCTTTAACGCCCTAATCATTCCTCTCGGGTTGCGAGTGTCCATGAGTGGTTGTGATTGCTTATATATACTTTGGTGGCTCGCATGCTCGTTTTCCCACTTATATGCTATAAAAAAGCCTGAAGAGATATATCCTTGAGATAATAGTTATAAGTAATGTTTTTTTTTCATCCCCGCCAGCCGGCTGTGCCTTATTTGTACGAGGCATGTTTCACGGAAAACAAATATAACTTTCTCGCATGAGTCGAGCCGTCGCGAACGACGGCTATTACGCGGCTTTAAAAAGTTTCCGTAGGCGGCGCGCCGCGAGACGTCGCGTGACCTCTCCATAATCTAATCTATAAGCGGTATTATCACAAACAATAGCCGTTTCTCTCGAGGCGACTCCCTTCGAGCGGACGAGTTCCCGGATAAGTTTCGATATGATTCATGTCGGACGCGTCCAGCCTTCGGGGATACCTCGCGCCGCGCTTTGGGGGGAGTTTACGGGTTCGGTTGTTGTCGTCTTTTTTTGTTCCGTCTCTCCGATCCGTTCGACCGGCGTGCGCCTTCGCCTCCGTCATATGTTTCTTGTACGTCTTAAGTCGCTGTCGTCCGGTATGAACGCCGAGTCATCATCCTAGTTTCAATGAACGGATCTATTTCCACTCGTTCAAATGTCATCGGCGCGGTCCGGTCCCGTTCCGGATTCTCCGTGATTGGCATTAATGGAAAATACATTAGTACTTGTATTAACACTCATTTTTTTTTTATTTATTTGATACACCCCGTGATCTTTAAAAGTGTTTTAGAACAAATTCATGGATCATCTCGTTTACAACAGTGTTTCTAATTTTACTTTAACTTATCCGTTTTTTACAATAAAGGGATATAGTAGATGAAAGTTCTTATTATTACTTTTTTATTTTAATCTATTGTAACATTTTAAGAGTTTTCTGATACACGATATTTAGATGTCGTTTCAATTTTGCGAAATTTATACGGTGACAATCGAGTAATTGGCGCGACGCTTTTAAATAAGAAGTTAAATGATTTAATTCCTTGATTTTATCTATCTCTTTTCTAAATTAAAAAAAAAACCATCCCATGCCTCAGAAGGACATGCCTAAGGACTCGATCTAGAAATATGACGACAGAGTCGTACTTAACACCGGGTCGGTTATTTGTTATATGTGTTAGAGGAATTTGACGTGGTCGATTGCCATAGCCGCGGAAATTACTTTTGGTAATCTACAACGGACGTTTAAATTTTGATACCCGCTTGTGAGAGAGAGTTTCGGTGGGCTGTGCCCGTCTTCCCTATCCCTCGATCCTACTCCGTCCAAAAGAGGCCAGAAACACACTGGTGACTCCTTTCGGG
Organism: Eumeta japonica; assembly: GCA_005406025.1. Lineage (NCBI taxonomy): Eukaryota > Metazoa > Arthropoda > Insecta > Lepidoptera > Psychidae > Eumeta > Eumeta japonica. The sequence continues at coordinate 99,875 of BGZK01001765.1, forward strand.
TTGCCAGTGTCCATAGGTGGTGGTAACCTTCTATGTACTGTATAATCGTTCGCCTGCTCGTTTGTCCTACGACTTTGCTATAAAAAAGGGTCTTCGACTATTTTTACCTCGCATGTTTCAGAACTCTGGAAATTATATTTCGCGAGCATTCCGTAACTTAAGAAAATAAAGGAAATAATATAATATCAATATGATTTACAACCTCGCAAACGTACAGTATATTCGTATAAAGATGATCGACGTCCAATAGCGCGAGTAGTGTAATAGTCGTGCATAACACTTCCGGCACGGTCGTAAAACGGTCACGTAAACGGGCGAACGTCCGTTATTAATGATGCGCTCGCGACATAAATCAAATGTATGGAGAGAGAGAAAATAAACGACCCCCCGTAGATTTGTCCCGCTGTGCGTGTATACGTTTCTGGAAGCACGACATCTCATTCGGTAGTCGCGTAAAAGTTACGTACATGTCGCTGCTCGCCGGGACGAGACGTTGTGATAAGTTGAAATGGGGAAGATCGATGATCTCTTATATGGTAATTGAATTTTGTTAGGGCTACCATGCCCGATAATCTCGTTTTATGTTTCTGTATAAGATGTATAATCGACACACTGGGTGTACAGTTAAACGCTTGTGCATAGTTTAGTGCATGAAATGGTGCATCACTTTGAGCCAAGACAGGCTCTATACAGCTGCACTATGCATAAGAATACAGGTCGAATGACGTTCCGGTCGGTGTCGATACGGCTGTAGCATGCCGATATGTGATTAAAAACATTAAGTATACATATACCGTATGGAATCGATCATGCATCTTTCCACAAATATTCATAATCTTTTTTTTACAACAATTTTGCTAAAGAAGCCATAGTCATTAAAATAGCCATTTCTGAGAAAAATAGCTTAGAATGTCTACGTAGAAATGTCGTACGAACGACCTTAGGATAGTTGACGCGTAGATACCGCGCCCGCGCTTGTAGTCTGGCCGAGCATTTATTAGGGTTGTGTCTATATTAGTTATAAGTATATTTAAAAAAAATATATTTTTGTTATAGGTACTTGTGCAAAATTGTTCGAAAAAATAAATGTTTGCGAAAAGATGCACGATCGATACCATCCTATGTATATCGTATGTGTAAGCCGACATCTCATCGATTAGGAATTTTGGATTAATTCACATAAGAATTTTGTAAATTCAAAACAAAGAACAGAGCGGCGGCGGCGCGATTACCGGCCGGTTACAGCGGCGGGCGGGCTCGAAGGCGAGTTTTTGACGTGACAACGTCTTAAAATAGGTTGCGGCTGGGAGTCACTTTGAAAAGTGTAACGCTCGGTAACGTAACGATGAGTCACCGAACGAGAGAGGCCCGCGAATGCCTTGCGTCTCTCCCTCAACTATGATCGGTCTGCCGCGCGCTGTGCTAGAGATAGTGCATAAGCTTGCAAATGTATTGCAAGTTATTGTAATGTTTTATAAATATGTGTAAAGGTAAAAATAAAATTTTGTTAATATGAAATTCAGTGCAGATTCTTTGTATAAAATGTTTTAAATATAATTCTTTGTATAAATAAATGTTTTAAATTGTTACTATTATTTCATCCTTCTTCCTACTATACGAATGAATATTCACATTAAAATGATTTTACCATTCAAAGTCGTTGTCACGTAAAACTTTCGCCCGTATACCGACTTTACAGGCAACCAAATTTTTAACTCGAGTCGGATTGAACCGCTCGCTGCTCGAGTCGGAGAGCACATTAAGCCGTTGATCACGGACATGTTTAAAGGTTTGATGAGATCTTCTGAAGTAGATAGATCGTGCGAGGGCGCGCCTCGGCAACCGGAGGATTGAAATCTGACAACACTAAAATTTGAACTGTTGAAGCAGTCACGTATTGTATAGATAAATATAGATTACGCGGTCGTTGATAAAACAATTCGGACAAATGCGAGTCTGCGTCTCGCGGCGCGTATCCCGTGCTACAGTTTTAATTTTTATGTAATAACAAAAGAGACCGCCATCTACGGACGCCTTTTATAATTCTTTCATTCATACGCCCAATTATCGTATTATTACGATAATTGAGCGTATGAATAGAAGAATTATATTGAATGGAAATAAATATTATATGAACTACTATTAAGCGTTCACCCGCCCGCTCCGCTGGACGACAAAAGAATAGTTTTACATTATATATTTTTTATTTTAATATAAATAACTAAAAAAAAAACACGAACTTTATGGCTAATAAAAAAAAATGGTAAATGAACTAAAATTTTAAATTTTGTCCTGAAATATTCGAAAATTTTCGCTATGAAATATTTCTTCAATAACGATCTCAGACAAAAACTTAGTATATTGCAATATAACGCTTTACACGAATATAATTTAAAGGCGCATCTAGCCTTCTTCGAGTCATGCACTTATAACGCGGTTCAGTCTCAGGACTGGCTCTAATTCAAGTACATTAGTAAGACAAAAACTAGGGATGCATCGATACGCCTTTTGGCCGATACGATACCGATACCGATACTTTTACTAAAATATCGCCGATACCGATACCGATACCGATATCGATACGCCTAGAAAATTCAAATAAATGATAAGGTAATAAAATATAAAACTTCTAGCTACAAATAAAATACGCTTTGGGTTATTTTCTTTTATTAAATAAGTAGTAGCATTGACATTAAAAGATTAAACATTTTAAAAAATATGGTGGATTTATTACATACTTAACATATTATATGTTTTTTCAAATGTGGGTATAAGACGTCATTGTGCCAGAAAAGTAGCGGATCTGCGTCTCTGGGTATGTTGGGAGATCTTAGGTACTTCTCGACTTCTTCTTTGAGAGAGTTATTGCTGCTCAGAGTTGACAGGGGATCATCTTCTTCGGACTCTCTAATAATATTTTCATAAACGCTCCAAAGGCCACCACTAGCAGTCATCTCAGAACTTGTGCTCGGTGTAGGTGCGACCATGTCCGAAGCATTTTCGGAATATAAATCTTCGTTAAGGTTGATGATTAACTCCACAAGACGCTTTTTTGCTGTAGATGTTGTAGAGTGTAGTTGAAATATCCGTGTTTTATATCGAGGATCAAGCGTTGTGGCTAAGCAATATATCTTCATTTTCCAAGTCTTCGAAACGTTCATTAAGAGCCATTAACAAGTCACCCGCTAATTTTTGCGATATATTCTCCTCTTCTCTCGGCGACGAACCTCTCATATTTTCTAATAATTTTCGAAGACTGTTAATTAATGGAATGGCGTCAGACAACGTAGCAGTGGATTTACTGATTGACTTTGTGGCTTCTTCAAAATACCGCAAAATATTCACCACCTTCTCCATCATTATCCATTCTTCAGTTGTAAGTTCTGCTTTGCAAGTTATACGAGGTAGACAAGCTTGCACTGCAACTCGTTGTTCTAGCAAACGCCTCAATGCCTGTAGTGTCGAGTCCCAACGTGTAGATATATCCTGTATTAAGACATGGTTGGCAATATTATGTGTATCTTGCATTTCTTTTAATACCTTATTGCTGCTCGTGGAATGACTAAAATGTCCTATAATAGACCTTGCTTTGGTTATCATTTCTTTGACTTTATCATCTTTAAAAGCCTGGCTTTGATTACCAGTTGCAATGAGTGAGCCAAACACTTTACAGGTACAACATTATACGTTTCTTGAATCTCTTATAGCGACACTCATGTTTGCTGCGTTGTCAGAAACTATAGCTCGAACTCGGTCTTGTATATTCCAATCATGAAAAGCCTTGTTGAGGTTGCTTGCAATGTTTATACCTGTGTGCGATCCATCGAATGGCAAAACTTCAAGACAGTAACTTTTGTACTCAAAGTTGCAGTGATTCCATGTGCTGTCAAGCTAATAAAATCATTGGATTGCGAAAAGAGTCACTTGTCCAGATGTCGGTGGTTATCACAATATGCGGCAGGTCTTTTAATAGTTCTAGTACTTTAGCTCTCACTCGCTGATACATTTCTGGTATGACTTTTTCTGTAATGTGGAACCGCGAAACCATTTTATATTTTGGACACAGTTTTTATCAATCTTTGGAAGCCTATTTTGTTTACTAAATCAAAGGCTCCATATCCACATATTTGCTCAGCAATAGTGAGAGTTATATCTTTTGCCCGAACGTCGTCGTCGACATAAAGTGATTTCTTATCGATTATCTCTGACAAAGTTGCTTGTCTCTTTGGTTGTGGTTGTAGACCGCCCTCCTCGTCGCGCTTGGTTTTCTGAGTAGTTGTTTTGAGGTCGAAGCGGTGTCCAGTTCACTATTATGGTGCCTCTTCATGTGGATCCATAAGTTTGACGTGTTATAACTTTTAGAGGTGGTACCTCGAGACACATTTTCTTTACAATATAGGCATGTTGCTTTGGAATTATCCAACGTCGAAATTTCAAAATGGCTCCAAATAGTGCTTTTGTGTTTTGAAGTTGACATAATTTTCGTAAGCACTGTAGACAGGTCTTTGAAATGTTTAAATATTTACCACACAACTATTTAATCAATTAATTATGATGTGTCAACTGTAATTCCGTATTTTATAATTTCTAACATAACCAACAAAATCGCTATAGCGCAATGGTATGCACAAAGCAGCACGAGTGAGCGAAAGTACAAAGTGTGTGAGACAAAACTCGCGGGGAATTCCCGAGCATTGACCGTTCGTTTCGTGCCTCGTTTGCAGTGAAGCAAGCGCGCGTTTACATTTAGTAATTTAAGCGCGCGGAATTTGAAATGTTGTTGGATCGGTATCGGCTATCAAAATATCCCCGATACCGATATATCGGTAAATCGGATATATCGCCGATATATCGGTATCGGTATCGGTATCGGATGCATCCCTAACAAAAACCCAACCCAGGAGGGGTCATGACCCCCAACTCTGCACTGTCGATGCCGTACGCTCTCAAACGGCTTTAGGTAATTCATTTATATATCTGCCCTGCAGAGGTCAATTTTTTGAATAAATATATGTTTATGTATACCATAAATCGAATTATGTCCTTTGTTTTGATAGTTTATCCTTTTCTGGACTGATTACGATTTGATATGAAATTGATTTGATTGTAAGATCTCGTTTATTTCTCAGGGACGGTCAGTAAAGAACTTAAGACCTCCATTTGATACGTTTTGGTATATTTGCGTACATTTTTTACCTGTTTTTCTTTATTTTTTATGGCATTTAAAGGGGTAAACGGACACGTGAGCCACCAGAGAGTAGGCCATCACCGCCGCCCACCGGTGCTTGTAACCCCTAAGTAGTGTAGAAACTCCTGCGTCCCCGACCTTTTAGGCAGGAATGGGACATGAAGGAAAGGAGAATATGGATGGAGGGGAGTGAGCCATAGAAATTCTCACTCACTGAACAAAAGGCAGCAGTGAACGCTGCCACCTCACGTCTGTATTCTGCGAGTGCGCTATCTCACCCGTCGAGCCGGCCTTGTCTCGCCGCCGCCGAGTAGGCCACAGTGTGGCTCTACCACATAACTCGCTGCCACACTAACTTCGAATGTTTTATACGGGCTCGTCGATTTCGGGCATTTTCGGCTGCTTAAATTGGCCCTTCTTTCATGTGTCACCGATCTGTCTGTGTAAGATTATCTACGGGGCGACGAAAATAGCTGGTATCAAATGTGCATCAGCTACACTTGTGTCAAATAGGTCCGAAATGTCGCTGAAGTTATTAAGGAATCGTCACCAATGGATTTTTGACTAACAACATGCACTGGTCGTCCATTGATTACGTGAGTTGAAAATGGGGGGGGCGGGCGGCAGAAACTCGCCATAAGTCATTTAGGTGGAAGGAGGTCAATGGACAATCTCACGTTAACTTTGAAATTCAGAAAGAAATACTATCGTAACGTTTTAGACTATCTATATCGAAGTATTGAGTAACGAGAATATGTCGAACAAATTGGGTAAGTCATGGAGGAAATCTCACATGAAAGGGGAGAAGTTCATTCACACCTTACCAAGTTTCACCAAGGGGGTGGTGGGGTTCGAATAAAAGAAAAATACTACCTTTTAATAAACGCTCTCTTATTAAAAAGGCTCACAAAATACCACATATAATTATAACTACCTCATGGAATATTATGTTTCAACATTTTTGCTAGTGGGGGGTTCAACATGTTTGCTAAGCTCTAATGATGATGTGTACTCAAGTGCTATTAGTGCTATATATTATTTAGAATAATTTGATAATGAAATGAAATTATCAAGTAAATTAGCGTTGTTCAATTCGTTCATTATTTTAGTCATATTCCGTAATAATTAAACGGTCTTATTTTTCTATGTAAATGTGAGATAACACTGAAAATTGTTTTTTAGAAATTCGGAAAGATACCGACACATCGAACCACGTTCAACCTGGCCATGATCACGTATCGTAATGTTTTTGAAATCGAATATTATATTGGTTTAAAAAGCGTTTAAAAGTTTTAGAACTAACTTTTAGTCTTTCATCCTCATATAGCCGATATGATGTGGAAAGATATGTTATTGAAAATTTGTGATGAACATTCAAGTTATGTTTCTTAGTTGTATAATAGGACATTTGGATAACTAGAACGTTTAGGGACTCTCCCGGGGTGGCGGGCGCCTACGGGCGGCCGTAATCACCTTCTCTCTGGAGTCTCGCATGTTCGTTCGCCCCCTTAAAAAACTTATATAAAAAAAAAATTAGTTGTCGGTAAAGTCGGTTTACGGACGATAATTTTACGTGATAATGTCATAAAAAAACATTGATGAAAAATTGCATACTTTTATGAATTGAATTGAATTTATTATCACTGAATTATCATTATTTTATATAATGCAAAGGAGTTAATAGAAATTGTTGTAATAATGAAAACCACATTAACTTTTCATTTCACTTTATAAACAGTTGACAAATCAGTTCACGTGTAAGTTGTGTGCGGCCGCTGTCTCTCTTGTACTCGGACGCATCGGCCGATGGAGCGGAAGATAGATGGCATAAGCCGAACGCTTAGGCCGATCATGCCTCTGTATCACTTATTCCACGCTCTCGCTCGCACGCTCGGCTCAGGCAGAACGTGACAATGAGTCATGCTTTTTCGTGCGTGCCGCCGGCGTTCATCGAATTTTAAGACGTTATCAAGTCAAAAATTTCTTTAATTCACGGTATCGCCTATTTTGTTTGCAGCCCTTAAATCATAATTGAAAATGAAACTTTCAGGAATATGCAATAGTGGACTATGTAATAAGAAAGTAGGGCTTGTAACTCGTCATTTACGATATTCGAATCATGCTTAAACATCATTTAATAAGGTCTCGACGGACACCTATAATCATCTATACTTTTGAGACCGGAAAAGAGTAATCTTCTAGTGTAATCGTACGGATTACCTGAATAATTTATTATGTATGTGTATAATCTTCTTCTATAATCTTCTATATAAAGTTTTAGTTTAATATCCTAGGGAAAGAAGGCCTTTGAAATTTCAGTATTACTTGATCGCTACTTAATTTTATACATACAGTATAGATTGACAATGCTTAAGCGGATAGAGTCTATACAGATTACACTTAGATTGTGGCAGTGACCCTTTTGGAAGATCATCTTTCCTTGTTCGCAGACGTAGTGTACGATTATGTTGTCGACCAGCAGCCCATCGGGAAACTGCTCTTCAGGCAGTTCTGCGAAAGGAACCGCCCTGACTATCACAAGTATAACAGCTTCTTGGATGCGGTAAGTATATATTTTAACCTAGTCGAGTTTTTCTAGTGTTATTAGGGTCGATGGTATCGTATATAATATGTAATAATAATGATAAATACTTTCACTTGCGTAGCATCATCTGGTCCCAAACTAAGCAACGAGTCTTGTACTATGGATTTCAGATATTTCGTATACTTTTTTTTTTGAAGTTATACCTTTTTTGGCGCGCAAAAAAAAAATATGATATTTTCGAGCATGTAATACTCCGGACCGAATACCAGGACAGCATACGTAGGAAGCAATACAACACATTTATTTTATTATATTATAACTAATTTAATTTGCCGTATTCTAAAAATTAAAAAAAATCCATTTACCAGAAAGAAATTTTATTTATTTACGTTGAAGAAGTATAATTTCTCACGAGCGTACATAAATACATGTATAGTTATTTATAAATACGTACATATAATATGTACATAGAAACACCGAGACTCAAGACAAGCATTAATTTTTAATCAAATAAATGTTTGTCTTGTTCAGGATTCGAACCTAAACCTTTCGGTGCACCACGTAGGTTTTGGACTTTGAACCAGAATGGAGGGCTCAAGGTCCAAGTCCCCTCCCCTCTCCCGCCGGTCTACATTGAAAAAAAACTATTATAGAAATGCTCAGCAGAAAATTTCATTCTTTTGTATGATACATTAAGTTAAATTAATTTAACTAAGAGTTCGATGTCTGACAAATAAAGACCACCTACGGCTACACAATTCAGTAATCGTTACATCTCTAATACCAAAGCAATTTGTTTTACTAATTACTAAGCCTATGGCTTTTGTCCGTTGATTCGCTTGTCCTATCTTTTAAAGGCCTATATCTTTCAAACTGTAATAGGTATTAGTTATTCTTTCAATGCGTTTTAGTTTTTTAACTTATTTTGAGTTTTTGGTGACAACAGCGCCATTTGAGTTTAAAGTCAACGTTTTTTGTGGGATAAACGCTCATCGTCCGGTGGTTTGTGGCAGGCGGAGCGTTACGAGGTGGAAGTGGACGAGACGCGTGCAGCGCTCGCCGTCGAAGTGTTCGAGCGATACTTGAAGTCGGAAGAAGGCGACGGCGGGGGCGGGGAGAAGGACGACGGCGGGGACGGGCGCGGCGAGCGGGGCGACGCGGCCGCCTCCGCCGAGAGCGTCGTGGACGTGCTCCCGCGCAACGCCGTCGACGACGCAGCTACCTCTCTGCATAGTGAGTTCAGATCGTGGTCATTGTTCAAAACGTTGAGGATCTACCTACCTATCTTTTTTGATAAAATAATACACCTCAACGGCGGTTTTGTTGTCTATGATAGTTGAATGATTTTTCTATGAAAGATTCATTATCAATGAGGTATGAGTAAGCACAGATTTTGAAAATTGGTTTCAATTATTTGTATTATAGATGTTTTCATATCCAATTCGAAAAAAAGAAATATTGCAATGTTAAATTCGTGTTTTAAATATCTCATTTTTATCAACTCTCTTAATAACTCTAGTGATACATAATTTATCAAGCAAAAGTGGAGGAAATGTGAAAACAATGTTTTTCACAAAATTTTCTTTTATGAGAATTTTGTAAGTCACGCGTTTGTTTGATCTAGTAGTAATCTACTGTCGTGTGACTCTATCTCACTGAACTCAATATCTTTCTTTCATAACTCGCAAATGCTGATAGAAGCTATCTCCTCCTCGCTATAATCTTCAAAATTATTGACAAATTTATCAAGATGACTGTAGAAAGTAATTTTATACTCATATTCGATTGAATACTTTTAAAAGCTTTTGAGCATATTTTAAAATATTTGTTTATAGTTTAGTGCTTTAGGATCACCAAGAAAATTCTCTATTACTGACACAGAGTGACTCCGTGTTTGCAAAGCCGGTACATGTTAACCATTGAGTAATTTGCATGAGAATATTCAGTTCATTATAGTGACCGTTAAAGACGCTTCAAGAAATTTCAAGTAAATGATT
>BGZK01001766.1:0-109523 GCA_005406025.1 Eumeta japonica
AAAGGGCACGCTGTATGCTAATTAACTCTGATTTACAGAAGAGTTATTGGGCTGAAGCAGTATCCGGCTTACATTACCAACCGCTGCCCTACCCGTGCACGCATGTCATATGCTACACCTGAGGAAATGTGGTCAGGGAAGAAACCTGATGTAAGTCACCTGAAAATCTTTGGCTGTGAGGCTATGGTCAAAATACCAAAGAGAAGCTTCGAAAACTGGATTCTAAGGCAAGCAAAATGATTTTTATTGGCTATAGTGATACTACAAAGGCTATAAGTTCATTGATCCAAAGACAAAGAAAGGAGTAATAAGTAGAGATGTTGTTTTTATGGAAAGTTCATTAACCCAAAACCATGTAGTTGTGCCCCTAACTACAGATGAAAATGAGGTTAATAAAAATAAACACATAATGCTTAGTCCTGAATTACAAGAAAATTCCAATGACAGTTCTGAATCAAAAGTTTCTGAAAGCTCCAGAATGATGACTCATTTCATTCAAATGATGACTCATTTCATTCAAATGATGAATCATATCAATCAAATGATGACTCTCTGTATATACCTAAAACTAAAATTAACATAGAACATGACAGCAATATTAAAACTAGATCTAAGGCAAAGAAACAAGATAATAATACTTATCTATGTAAAGGAATTTCAGAAACAGATGTGCCACAGACCTACAGTGAAGCCATATCATCACCGAATGAAAAAAGTGGAAACAATCTATAATGGAGGAACTAAAAGCACATGAGAACAATGAAACATGGACCCTGGTGGAAAAACCCCTGGAGTAAAGACAATTGGATGCAGGTGGGTGTTGTTCGTATTAAAATGATCCTTCTGGTATAATATACAAATCCAGACTTTGTGCTAAAGGGTGTTCCCAGCATTATCAGATAGATTACACCGAAACATTCTCTCCAACAGTGAGATATGACTCAGTGCGAATATTGCTCTCAGAAGCATGTCAATATGATCTAAAAATTGTACAATTTGATGTTAAAACAGCTTTCTCTATGGAGATATTAAAGAAAATATTTATATGAATCCTCCTGAAGGAATAGAATCCTTTGTATGTAAATTGAACAGATCATTATATGGCTTAAAACAAGCCCCAAGGTGTTGGAATGATAAATTCAAATCTGTATTACATAAATTTGGTTTTGTTAATAGCCACTCTGATCAATGTGTGTTTACTGGTCATATAAACAAAATAAAAATATATCTCCTATTGTATGTGGATGATGGGTTGATAATATGTAAAGATGATGATGCTATTAACAAAGTTATAGATAACCTTAAACAATACTTTGAAATAAAAACCATGGAGCCTACAAATTATGTGGGATTACAGATAGAAAGATCAAATGGTAATATATTTATTCATCAGCAACAGTATATTGAAAGATTACTACGAAATTTTAATATGGTTAATGCAAATGGAAATAGTATTCCAATAGACCCCCACACCAAACTGGAGAAGAAAAATATAGTATCTGAAGTGAAAATACCATACAAAGAAGCAGTGGGTTCACTCATGCATCTTGCAATAGTAAGTAGACCAGATATTATGTTTGGAGTGAGCTTAGTAAGTCGTTATCTAAACTGTTATGATAGTACTCACTGGGCTGTTGTTAAGAAGATATTAAAGTATTTAAAAGAAACCAAAGAGATGGGCATATTATATTCAAAAGTGAAGAATAATACTGTAGAAGGCTACAGTGACTCTGATTATGCAGCTGATAGTGACACAAGAAGATCTACAACTGGGTGTGTTTACCAAGAATGCTGCAGCTATAACATGGGCAACTCAGCGACAGCAAAACAGCCCTGTCTAACAGAAGCAGAATTCATGGCTGCATGTTCCGCTGCAAAGAGGCATTGTGGATCAAAGACTACTACTTGATATTAGTGCATATAATCAAGACAGTATCAGTTTAAATATAGACAATCAAAGTGCAATATCAGTGATTAAAAATATGGACTTTCATAAAAGGTGTAAGCACATTGATGTTAAATATAAGTTTATTCAAGAAAAATGTCAAGAAAAAGAAATATGTGTAAAGTACCTATGTACTACAGAACAGTGTGCTGATATATTTACAAAAGCTCTTGCTCGTGTGAGATTTCAATATCTTAGAGATAAAATTGGTATAACCTTAAATAAGTAAATAAGTAGTTTCTTTCATCATTATAGTTGAATAACATATCAGCCAATTCATCTGTATGATGTGTCATATTTGTAAACTTCTATGTTAGTTATAAAATAAGAAGGCTTTAATTTGGTGGGTGTGTCAAATGTATTTAAATTTCCGCCTTCTCACTAATGCTAAGTTGCAACACTGTGTACTCACTCACTCTGTTCGCGTTCGCTTCTCTTATTGTATCCTATTCAAAGTATTAATTATAAGTAAACTAAAGTACACACTCGTTTCATTTAACTCAACACTAATAGTTTTCTCAAAAGGCAACGTCGAAAAAGCGGCAGATTTGAATTTAATTAAGAACACAAAGTCAGCACAGGTATATTTTTTTAAAGCAAATATACCAAATAATTACTTAAAGAACAGTCAATCACTTTCCTGCAAGAAAAAAATATAAGAAAGAGAATGGTGAAAAACTATGATACAATGGATCGGAACGGAACGCAACGGAAAAAAACTTCATTTTCACACACACAGACACACTGGTGTGTTTTAAAGTCTGACATGACTTGACATGAAGATATGTATGCAGATAAGCAACGACTCGTTGTGTTTTGGACCGTGGCGACAATGCAACCTGCCTGCGTCGCCTGCGATGAATTGTGAGAGTTTTGACCTTTAAGTTATTCTCAAGAATAATAGATTGTGTGATAAATTAAAACAATAATTTAATAATAAAAAATGTTGACAAATTATATTTATTTATCATTTAGGGATACGTATGTATGGGACTAGAAGGTAAGCTTCTTTGCTTGTATCACCCGCACGCGCTTGATATCTTCCGACATATACAGCACCATGATCCTAAACTAAGTAACAAGGCTTGTATTATGGGTTTTAGATAGTTGAATAACACACCCAACCTGTATTCAGTTTCTGTATTCAGAACCTGTTCTGTATTCAGGCAAGTGGAATTGTAAAAACACTAGTGCATACTAAAACCTGACCAAATAACGTATTTTCACACCAAAAGAGTGTTTTGAATATAGTTTTCCAATGGTTTCGGATTATAACATTACACAAGAGGCGGCGTATTTTACTACTCGGCAGCTGATTCTTAGCAGCACCGATAAGGAACGTAATTCTCCATTCGATAGCATTAAAAATCCATTAATAAATACCTTTTTATTAAAACATATTAAACAAGTGCTATCTGTACACAAGAGAGTTCCTAAAATAAAGATTAAGCCTCTGATGTCATGTACACAGCGCCTAGAATAAACCCTTGCTTTAATATTAGGTTAAGACAATAGTATCGCTTAACATTTGCTTACATTACCGTAATGATTAACTAACACTGTCGGTCGCTCATCCTGAGCTAAAAATGAACTGTCCAAAACACACTATGGTATTATTGTAATATATTTTCATATAATTCATAGTCTCACAATTTTCTGTAATAGCTTGAGGTTGATTTTGATATAGTTTATACTACAAAGATCATATCTTTTCACCACTTCACGTGGAGAATACGTAAAATTAAATTTGTTAACAATTTTTGAGTAATAAGAATGTTTCATTGCAAACAATGTCAAATTGTGTCGTAAAGGGCTATTTTATGACAATAAATTTATGAGTGGCACAATTAATTTATTATCACCATTTGCAAAATGTCCTTTTTCATTTTAAATACGACATAACCGTTTCAATAACATTTAACGGATTTGATAATTTATTTAATCACGAAATCGGAATATAAGAACGCACGAGCAATGAGTTCACCATTACTCGTTCCTAATTTGAACGCTTTCAACAGCCTAGTCTTTGTCTTAAGGCTGTCGCTCTAGTCGGATGGGCCCCACCGTTTTATAAATCGAGGTTGTTTATCAGCACGAAACATTATACATTATTTAAATCCAGCGTATTTAAACACAGCCCTCCGCTGTAATCATCTGAGTGTTATAGTCGATTAACCTTCGAACAAAATGACGAAATTTTATAAAGCGTGCACTCCGATTTGCAAAGCGACATGCAGAACCGACTTCTTTCAATTTTGGATGTTGCGACTCGGAGTCTATCAATGTAGGAAATATACTAAATGTTAATTGGTTTTCTAAAATAATACTCTAAGCACTCGTTACGAGTCAAAACGGAATATTGTAAGCAGCAACGTCTATTATGTCTATAGTAAACCAAATCGCAGACGTTTTCTTCGAAAATTACATTATTTTGGAATATATTTTTAATAGTCATACTCGAAAGTCGTTCAAAGATACATGTAAGAAAAATACAGGGACAATAAAATTAAATTGTTATGTAATTTATTTGATCGATGTATAATTTATTACATTTTTCAAGAATAAAATTGTTAATTTTAAGCGCGTCTATTGTAGACGCGACAAACGACAGTTATGTTGTTACACATATTGGTATATAGATTATTTATTCCCTCATAGTATCTAAAATGACTAAATGGGTTTTAGTAAATGGATTACAATAGATTCGATTTATTTAAATTAGAAGCCCGTTACACAATACGTAATTGTCAATAAAATAAAATAGCGGCCAATAATTGCCATTTCTTCTGATATATCTTGCATTATATTTTGTTCAAACACATCGATATCGGTATAAAAAGAAACCTTGAGACATTGATACAATCACAGGCTGCCTAGGTAGGACTCTATGCGGCGCATGTGGCACGCAAAGCAAATGCTGGTCACATTTTATTCATAACAATTACTTGTATATGAAGTGGTCCTGCAAGTTTTACATCAAAAAACTTTACTTACTGTTAAGATAAATTTTATACATCTATCTACATTTGGTTCTATAATAAGTTTAATTGTTAGATTATTGTATTAAAACACACATTAAACAATGAGAAATAAAAATACTGATGATTTTATAAAGAAATAAAACACATTGTTACAACACGAGAAACAGTCAAAATCCATTTATACCTTTGCTAACGTTATGCGTTTACGGTAAAACATTGAAAATATCAGCGCATAACGTAAGTCAGCACAGTGTTGTTCATTAATACGGATTTAGACCTTTCCTCTCGCTCTTCTTATGAAATTACATTGATATGTCTATTACGTTAATGTGAGAGGCACCACAACGGGCAGCCGCAGAACGAACGCTGCTGGAGGGCTGCCTTTGGTACACTTTACTTGCTGTCCAAACAAAAATGCCTGTGATAAAAGAATTTATTGGGCTCACCCATTTTCGGCGAATAATCATATTTACAAATTAAGTGCATTTATCGTAGTATCCTACAAAACGGTAAACTCAATCCGGTCCGGGCGAAACAAAGAGGGATAGGAGATTAATATCAGGGTATTGATTGCACCTTTTGTCAGTCATTCTCGCTACATGTCCAGCCCATTGCCATTTCCGCTTTTGAGCAAAGGTCAAGGCGTTTGTAGCTTTGGTGATGCCTCTTATCTTTGTGTGTCGTATTTTATCTATTTTCTTTATATTTAACATGCTTCGTTCCAAACCTCTTTGACATGTATTGACTTTATTCATAGCTTCTGTAGAGAATTTCCAGGTTTGGCTTCCGTAGGTTAAACTTGGTAATAGACACGTGTTCATAACTTTAGCTTTGGGAGAGTTATTGGTAGGTTGCTTTTAAATATTTCTTTGGCTCCAATATTTATTCCAGGTTAGTTGAATCCTTCTCTCTATTTCTATAATATTGTTATTTTCTCGAAGCTTACTTTTTTTTTCCCAGGTAAATGTAGTTTTTCCACATATTCTATGGGGTTACCATTGATAGTCTATTCATTCGAGTTAGTTATTTTCTTAGTCTTCATTAGATTCATTTCCAAACCCACTTTTGTACTCGCTTTTGTAGAGACTCTATCATGGATTGCATCTCGTAGACTGTCTCAGAGAAGCTTTAGAGGTCATGCGAACCTCAGATGATTTAAGTAGGCGCCTTTATATGCAGACCTGTTTTACTCAGTCTAACCCGTTCATGATGCTTTCGAGTATGGCTATGAAAATAGTGGGTGAGCGGGTCCCCTTATCTTACTCCTCTTTTCTATGGAAGGCGGGGCCTAAGATTTCGAGCTTTATTCTTCCTATGTTAGTATTATTTATACTTTTAATGATGTTTATGTATATATCAAAAGATGGACCACAAGAGTAACCCAGTGGAAAGGACCACCAGGCAAGAGAAAGAGGGAAGACCCTTAACCCGCTGGAAGAAGATCTCAAAAGATCAGCTGGCTCAGACTGGTACTCCATAACACAGGACCGACAGAATGGGCATCTTTGGAGGCTACTACTCAAACCGGATTTCTGTTGACCAATAACTGTTATTTTATTATATTTTATTACGTATCCATTGTAAAACAGAGAAATAAAAAAGGCTTATTATTATTATTATTATTATTGATTGCACATTCCACTAGTATCCCTTTGGACGCATTTCTGGTTTCAGACGACTTCAAAGAGGGGCCGAGTGGCGGATAAAATATGGCGGAATGCACGTTTTGGCTCGCTATTGTCGATAATTTACTTATTATTGGCGACGAAAAGCTCTTCGTAGTGGACACCATATAAATGCTAACTGTCTAGTCTAGTCTATCTATCATAGAAATGTTTCTCAGAATTTTTTTCTAAGTCCGCACAGGTGTCGAGTGCTTTGTTATAACGAATCAAAAGATTATATACAAATTTAATATTTCAAAATAACTGTGTTGCAACAAGATAATAAAACATGTTATGAGATACAAAAATATTACCTATATGGCATAAGATACAAAATAATAACAGAAAAAATGATAAAAATACAAAACCATTTCCTGTGGTAGAGCAATGCTCTGGCCAAATGTTGGTTGCTTTGGTTGTAGCCAAAAATGGACCAGCTCGATCTGTGAAAAATCACACTCACACAGAACAAGGCAGTGAAATAATAGTTTTCGCTGTAGCGTTTCGACCAATGAGTGTGAGTTCCGGTGACCTACTCCCTCTCTTACCCTCCCATCAACCCGATTCATCTCCATTAGATATTCTGTTCCCTTCCCTCAAGAGGCCGACAACGCACCGGTGACTATCTTGGGCGGCGATGACCATTTACTCTGATGTTTCACCTACTCGCTTGCCTCTCGACTATGCTAAAATTTAACATGTAATTATATTAATGTTGCGCTGCGCAAGATTTTTAATATTCAAATAAGCTAGTTAATTATCGATTTTGTATAATAACATTAACTATTTTTCGGAATAGCATATCTACTTCTACGGAAAAATTATCTATTTGGGCGACGTCAGGAAGTAAGAAAAGCAAGACTATTTATTCTCTTTGAAGGGTAAATCTTGTGAAACCAAAACAATTTTTTCCATAAAACGATTTCCTCGGGTTTTCTAAAATTAATATAGGTATAAACGTAATTTCATAAACGTAATAGTCGACATCATTGGAAACATACTGTATTTTCCATAGGACGGGTCATCTCCTGAAGCTCAACGATGAGCACACGTATACAAACGAATGAGATTGTCTGCTTCCAATTCAAAGCGGCGTTCTGAACAAAGCTAGAGAGTAAACAGTCGATATTTTCGTTTTCTTGACCCGCCGTCCGTGGCTGTTTTCAAAAGCTTTTTTCCTCGACGACTAGGTACTCCCAGGCGCTTGCGTTGCTCATACAAGCTAACAATAGAGCGAGGAAGGAAAATTCTCAAACAAAACGCGTTCCCATTTTGCGACCAAAAATTCATTTCCGCACAAAAACCGCTTTAGTCTCCTACCGATTGTCTCGCGTTCTATGACGTTCTTTCGCGCCGTTCCATAACTCGTCCCCTTGCGTTCGCCTCACCCCGGAAGCATTACACTCCCGCACGGTAAGCCCTCTCGCGTCTAATTGGTCACAATTCGTAATTCGATTGCCCTTAAATGTTCCCTTATGCGCATGTTATTATCTTTATTACAGTTAATAAACTCACAACAATGTGCATATTCTCCTATTTAATTACTCCTGGATCGTGTATGATTTTCAAATTTTTAAAAGTTGTGCACAAACAAGTACATTTGTGTTGTCTTATTCGTTCCGAACAAAATGCAAACATCAAATTTAAATCAATCGTTGGTAATCAATTGTTTTTTTTTTTTATCTAAAGAGATAATGAACTAAAAAATAATTGAAAAAAAAATCAATGAACAACGCATTATTATTGTAGATATCTCACCTTACTGATTTAAACAAATCCTTTATTGGTCAAAATTCAAAACAATACATCCCTTAATATTTTTTGCGAACCGTTCCTACGTTTTATATTCTATTCTAACAACTTCTTGGGAAATATGATGACGTAGTAAACTGAAAGCATTTAGAAAAAATGACTAAATGACTAAATTAATACAACTGAACATAATTATGGCGTAAAATTATTTAACAAAAATCATTTATGTGATCTTTCTATTAAATTGAATTATTTTGTATTTATAATTCTTTAGTTGCATTTGGGTAAAAAAAAATAAGAATTCACTTTAATGAGTTATGAAAGTTATGCATGCGGATGTAAAATAACATTAAGTTAGTTTCGAACGAGAAACTCACGGAAATTGCACCCACCGATGTTCGACACCATGAAATTAGTTTCGAATGAAAGTTTGGAAGCCCGATGCGCATGCATGTACTCCATTTCAGTTACTTGTCATTGCACGCGTTGCGTGTTGTAAACATAATATTGTTAACAGATAGTAAGTCGTAATCATATAAGTAATTTATATCCACTGATCTTCATATATATGATTTGTTAAAGTTAAGATTCATTCTTACTATTTTTAGGTACAGGTGAAATAAATAATAATTCAATTTACAGAGGTAACAAAAAATATACATATTTCTTATAAATCAACATCATTTCAAAAAATCCTTAAAATAAAATATAGGTACATATTAAAAAAAGTCAGTAATTTTGTTTTTCTTTGAATAATCCGTTTGTTCTCTGTCTATAACATTGTTTAAGGTATAAAAAGCAGAAAATGCTTGTTCCTCCGAGCTGCTGGTTATCTCTATAAATTTCCGTAAATTATTCAATGCAGTTCTTGCTTCTTTGATGGAAACTCATGGAGCTTATTGTCCGAGTCTTCTATGTCATCTACATCATTAGTCTTTGTTAATGGTAAAACCAAAGTACTTTTGACAATTTTTCAATCGACAACAGATGACTCGCTTCACTAAAATTCAATTATATGTCCTCAAAATGAAAGTTTAAGTTAAAGAAGTTCGATTTAATTCTCATTTGTATACTTAAGTACATAACGGTGTTTTTGTTTTTTTAACCCTAAAAAATCCCCTACAATTCTAAAAAACAACCTCTGATCTTGTTTCCCATTTTTAAGACACTCCTCTACATGTTAACCCCAATGATACAATCTTAGCCGGTAAATATGTAACGATGTACAATTTCGCCATTAATGTGAAGATAAAACCGAACTGGCTTCAAGAGACTTGAGATACTCAATAAAACAATGACACCACATATCTCTAGCACCACTTCGCCTCTAAGTTTATAAGGCATAGATACGAGCGCGCATATGGAGTATTGGACTGTCTCTGATCTAGAGATCTTAATATAACTCCACAGATTTCAAAAATAGAATTGTTTGAATATTCAGTGATCTACTCATCTACTGCCAACTTGAGCTCGTGCCCTTTTGAAGTGATGCGGCAACCCTTTGTATTTTCTGTACATCTTGCAATATTGGCAAATTCTCTGAAAAATTGTTCTCCCAAATATCGTCTAATAAATTCTAAAGCCGAACCTTTCGTCATAGGTACATTCTAATTTCATCTTTATCATGTTATCAATTGACGGCAAGTCAATTTACAAGCGTTTTAGAAGCAAGTTCCTCCTATCCACATCAAAACTAGAGAACAATCTCTCATCAGCGGTATTTCCGAGAATTTACCAGATTGGGCTTTTCAATAAAAGAGAGTTCGTATTTTTTAAAAGTACTTCAAAACATTAGCCATACCATGTTGTTGCGGACAATAACTTATTTTTAGTGAACTCAATTGCTAAATAAAGTAAAGTCAAAAAACTAAAACCCGACTACCACTGGCAAAAGTATAAAAAGGGCTATTTTGTTTATGCTCACTGATATGTGAAGCCATAGTTGGTGTTCATTTATGAAGTATCAGATTTTTATTTAGACGTTAGTCTTTAATTTATATTCCAAAACTGAAGACCGTTCACTTAATACTAGTATTGTTTTATTTCCTCTACAATAAGAGACAAAATTTATGTTAAAAGAAATAGTAACAATAGAAAATATAGAAATATTTTTTGATTTTTAGCGTATTATGCAAATAATATCCACGATGTTACATTTAATGTTATATCATATAATAACGAGATTTGAAGCTCTTAAGAAAAAGTCAATAAGACCTAATTTGTCCATTTATATTACAATAAGTATCGTAAAGACTAGAACAGGAGAAACTAGGAGAAAATAAGAACTTAGTAATATGTATAGACTGCTAAAGTTTAAACCTTCCATTGTCAGCTAAAAAAATAATGATATCAAAAAAAAATCAATTAGGTGATTTTAGTGGCTGGGTGGGTGTAAGCAGGATAGATAAGATAAAATCTTAGGTAACTTTGGAGTTACCTAAGATTTTAGGAGAGTAAATAGCAATGGTGATTGCCTTCTCCTACTGTGTGAAGAGTCTAACTTGTGTGTGACAAATATTATGTTTGACCACAAAAAAATACACTCATATACTTGTCTGAGAGGAGAAGACAAAAGCATGATAGACTTTATAATGTGAATGATTGGTTGAGAAGCAAAGTTGTGGACACGAGAATGTACCGTGGCGTCAACGTTCGCATAAACCACTTTTTAGTGGTCTGTCGAATTAAAGCTTTATGCGAGCGTAGGTGACACCATGCAAAAATGGTCATTACGGAACCATAACAAATAAAAGTTGTTAAGCTTCAAGATCAGAATCTAAAAGATGTGTATTTAGAGCAACTCAAAGATAGTTTGGGTTAAATCAAACAGTATGAATGTCTAAAACTTGACGAATTATGGAAGGTAATGAAATCTGTATTAATAGAGGAAGTGTAAAGGCATGTGGAGTGAAATAGAGAACCAAATGACAGTAATAAACTGCAAATGATAATGAATGGTGGAATTTCGAGGAAAAGAAAGTAGTCAGTGAGAAGAAGAAAGCATAGCTAGATATATTGTCTGTAAAGACCGACCACACAGTCCAAAGAAAGGACACTTTGAAAGATAAGCTAAAAGGGGTTGAAAGTATATATAAAGATGCAAAAACGAGAGCTAAAGAATGCGGCAAGCCTGCTGTACCAGCTCTTTAATAAATGTTAGAAAATCCTTAATATTAGTGTGGACTAAGAATTAATGAGCTGCCTGCCAAGTGCCTTCTATACGCTGATGACCAAATAAACCTTGCGCTATCGGCGTGCGAATTGCAGGAGACGGGTACAAAAGCAAATGTCAGCAAAACTAAGGTGACGATGTTTGACAGAAGCTAAAGTACGACTTAATGGAGTATATTTATATATATAGAAGGTGAGGGTGTCGAACAAGTGAAACAGTTTGTATACTTGGATAGTTAGATAGTCTGTTTACAAATGATAGAATGGTGGTAAACATGATAGAGATATCGAAAGAGAGTGAATGTGGGAAATAAAGTGATGGGGTCATACTTACCATAATGAATAGTTAAAGTGTCACACGACAAGCGTGTTTGACTATCCACAATTTGGTCCTGATCCTTACGCTTATTTATTGTAGTTAACGTTGAGTATGGTAGCAGAAAAATAAAGTAGAATCAATGCGGTGGAGATGCGATCTCTGCATAATATCTGGAGTGGAGTATCTCTGAAAGAGATTTACGAACAGTGATGTCAGAAAGCGGTGTGCTTTGAAGGAAGATGTTATGACTAGTATGTTGCAACGGTTTGGCCATCTAGAAAGAATGAATGTAAGTACAAAGCAACAAAATAAATATATAGAGCGAACGTATGTGATGGAGAGGTCGATAAGAGTCGATTTAGAAAATCTTATTCAGACCAATATTGGTGACTTATTAAAAAACTTAATTTTAAGCATCTGAAACCGACGAGGATGCTTGAAAAGGTTGATGGATGTGAACAAAGATACAAAAATTGTACCATGTGGAAATTTATAGTCTCTCCCTATCTTTCTGGGAAATAGGCGTGAGTTTACATAATAATGTAATCGTTTTCATATTATATTGTGTGAACTGTTAATTCACGGATATCCATAATAAGACGCTTGTCTGCTGCATACGTTAACATGCAACATGCAACCCACCGCTGACCCTCGAATCTATTACGAATCCCTATCCAAAGAAATAAATATTAATTAACAGAAATCGAACACCTAAGCAAGCGTTAATTGTTTATTTATTTTAGTCCGCTAATAGTCATATTGTTATTTCTACGTACTTTTAATGCCAACTAGGTACATTCTTAGGTCAGCGGTTGGTTACATGCTATATGTTAACGCACGTTTCAGGCTATGTCGAATAATTTCCGGTTAAATCTTATTGTAGTGATTTTTCAAATAACATATTTATAATCGACATGCTTTATCGAATAGTTAAATCATATCGAATATATACCAATATTATGAAAAAAAAATTCATTTTTATTGTTAAATCCATTTTTAACCATAATTACTAATGATATATTACAATCATAGTAATAAATAATAATTGTAAATTGTCACTGTCCTTGAACAATGATTTATTTAGAGATATCCGACATATTATATTGTAAGACGCTTCGAAATAAAATTCTCCTCAAATTTCGACGATAATATGAGTGCCTCAAATTATGCTTGTAAGTTCCTTTGCCACATTAATTAATAATATAAAGGGTAAACAGTAAATAATCCCTTGAGACTGTCTGCAAACTAACTAACAAGTACACGAGTAAATAAATAATGAGCGACAACTTCTTTGTCATTTTTTCCATACTTTCACTGTTAATTAGGACTAATTTCGAAGCCAAGAAAAATTGTATGTCACGTTTTCAATCACCACCTCTATGTACCCTCCCACATTCTTTCTATTTCCGACTGAGACATTTGGATCTTAATTCTCCCACTCATTCCTCTTCCAAGCCCATCGTAAGTTGGATGCTGCTGACGACCATTGTCGCCAACGTTGTGACAATCTCCGAGGCCGTCAGGTTAACATGCTCTCAAAAAAAAAAGAACGAGTAGCTTAACCTGACTCAAGTTAAAAATTCATCACTCAATTCGCCCCTGGTCACAATCGAGTTCGATACCTTTTTCTGTAAAAACAACGCTCTCGACCGCTAAACCAACCCCTTTTATGATTTTTAGACATTGACAACCAGAATTACAAAAGAATTATCTCAATGTATTTAATGAAATATAAATGTGTTATTTATGACTATGTCGAGTTCACATAACGTACTTTTACGAATATGATGTAGAAAAAGCTAACACATTGTACATTTTTCGTTTATAATCATGATAGAGTTCTTAACGTTATATAATAATGATTCGCAAACACTGCAATTAGCTATACAATTATGGTACTATAATATAAAAATAATAAAAAAAAGACCAAGTACTAGTTGGACTCACGCACGAAAGTTCCGTGCCATTATCTATACAACATTAGACATTATATTATAATCTTTTTATTTTAATTTTTCATTTTTATTTGAATTAAGTAGGTATTTATTTTTGAAGTAAATATAAATCTAAATATTCTGTAAATATTTCAAGTTTCTGCCTGTTGTCGTTATTAAGATCGACAAAAAAGTTGCAAAAAAATCACGTTTTTTTGTATGGGAGTCCCTCTTAATTTATTTTACTTTAATTAATTAATTTATGTTTGAAGTAAATATATAACTAAATATTAAATATTTCAAGCATCTACCTGTTGCAATTATTAATATCGATCAAAAAACGGCAAAAAAATCAAGTTTGTTGTATGGAAGCCCCACTTAAACATTTATTTTATTCTATTTTTTGTTATAGCGGCAACAGAAATACATCATCTGTGAAAATTTTAACTGTTTGCTATCACGGTTCATGAGATACAGCCTGGTGACAGACAGACGGACAGTGGAGTTTTAATACGGTCCCTTTTTTATCCTTTGGATACGGAACCCTAATAAAAACTGAAATAAGTGTGCGTTTAGAGTAATGTACATACGCTAGAAATTAATTTATTGGCAAAAGAATAAGATTTTTGATAATAAAACAAAACTGTATTAGTTTTATTAGGAAGAAATGTTAGTTTCTAGGTAAAAGATGAAAAGTTACATATAAAATGGAAATATTATAATATGAACTAATAAGATTTTCAGAATGTACCCACCGATTTTCATTATTTTATTTAAGAAATATATATTTTTTTTCCTGTGCAATAAGCTCTGATGGATAAGTATATCCATCACACAGTAGTGTATCTAGATATAATATTTTTATGTACATTACAGATTTGTCACGTGAATGAATCAAGTAAGGCACAAGTCATTTTATAGAAATAATATCTATATATTTTTTACGTAACTTTGTGTTAGCTAAAAATCTATATATTAGTAGTAGTATTATAAATCTTCGCTGCATTAAACCACAAAACTGTCTAATGCTTTTATTAAATTCAATGTATATTTTTAAGAGCACTTCAATTCACGAAACCATATATTAATTTTTAAATTAAAACCACCATCTAGGTCGAAGATCTAAATTACACCCTATCGATTTTTGAGAATGCACTACGCCAAACGTCAAAACTAAGGGAGAATGGGCTATTCATCCCTAAAGTTTGGATTCAGTGAATTGTTTGAAACGGCAGAGCGCCTCACCTTGACGAAGGTTCGTTTTTTATTTCAAGTAGTACAATATATAAATAAATAAAAAATTTGGTTGCCTGTAAAGTCGGTATACGGGCGAAAGTTTTACGTGACAACGACTTTGAATGGTAAAATCATTTTAATGTGAATATTCATTCGTATAGTAGGAAGAAGGATGAAATAATAGTAACAATTTAAAACATTTATTTATACAAAGAATTATATTTAAAACATTAATTTATACAAAGAATCTCGCACTGAATTTCATATTAACAAAATTTTATTTTTACCTTTACACATACATACGTATTTATATACAAATATACATACAATAACTTGCAATACATTTGCAAGCTATGCACTAATTCTCTAGTGCTGCGCGCGCGGCAGACCGATCATAGTTGAGTGGGAGAGAGACGCAAGGCATTCGGCGGGCCTCTCTCTCGTTCGGTGACTCATCGTTACGTTACCGAGCGTTACACTTTTTCATAAGTGACTCCCAGCCGCAACCTAATTTAAGACGTTGTCACGTCAAAATGCATTTTATGACTAATCTATCACTCGAAAGAATAATACCTGGTAGTCAAAGGTTCTGGTGTTATTTATTGTCCTTCTGTGTAGCATTTTCTTCAAAAATGTAAAATAACTTAAAATATCGATGAAAAGAACAAAATAATGTTCAGCGACAGCGACAGTGCTGTGTTCTGGAAATCGTGACACGAGAGGTTGAGAGATATAATTTTTTATTTAATCCACGACCTATGAACATCTACGATAACAGATGCGAAACAAGAATGTCCGCAGAAGAATCAGAATCGCCGATTACTTCGAGCAGCATTAAATTGAAGTGGCAATAGGCAGCACACGTTGCTTGCACAACCGGTAACCGAAGAAAATTTTCCGAGAGTCTACCACGAGCTGAAAGCGCAGCGTGAGACAGTCGGCCATGAAATGGATGAGGACCTGGTAAAGATCGCACGTAATCGTTGGTTAGAAGTAACCTGTAGGATCGTTCGTCGTTAAGATCTAGAAAAAGGTCCAGCAGTAGACTTCAAGAAGATTAATTTCAGAGGCGTATGTTTTTTGGTAGCTTTATTTCTTATTTTGTTATTTTTATTCGCCATTTTGTCATCACCACTCGTCTAATCTTCGGCCAGTGGCAATGACTAAATAAGTCGCGATACATCTAAGCCAGTGTAGTCATATGAGAGTATTGTAGATTCTAATCTGCATTAGGAAAAACGGGAGTACAGAGCCAGCCGGCATTCGTGCAGCGTTTTACCAAAGCCTAGAGTCGGGATAGGTACAACTGATAATATAATGTGTCAATAAATATAGTAGGAAAGAGCATTATGATTCTTCTCTTTGTTTCCTTCGCTTGGTGCAGATTTACGGTGTCCGTTTTTGGAGCTAGAAATAAAATTCTACGAGATGACATTGCATCTTTAAATAATGCATGTTTTAAAGGGCCTAACTGCAATAAAAAAACTATAATTAAAACTACGTTTTAATTTTAAAACTCTGCGTGTACACACATAAGAAACGGTGCTATTAATATTTTAAGCATTAGTTGTGCAAACCCATTCGAAAGTAATCGTGTATGCTGCATATCATATGTATTCCAAATTAATATTCCGATAAAGACACGTTCATTACCGATTCGCATGATTTCTTTTGAACGGACGAGCAGACACATAAGTAAATAAAATAACTTGTAGAGAAAGGTTAGACAGGTTATCGAACTTTCTTTTAATTTTTCTTTTAATTAAACATGAACTGTTTGAAATAATTTTGGTTTATCTTTTAAAAATTCGATAACATGCCTTTACAGAGATCTACAAAATTACTACAAGAAAAAATGTTATTAGCTTTTAAGTAGTACTATTGATAGCACACTGACAAAACAAATCCTTAAGGCGAATATATGTGATGGGAGGGTTGGCAACAGACGCCCTAGAAAATATTATGCGAATCAAATTGGTATTGTATTAAAAAAATACCAAATTTTAAACACCAGAAACTAATGGGCTTCCATAAAACAATTAATTTATATGAATAAAACAAGAGAATCATACCAAGATCGCACCATTTAGAAATTTGTGCTCTGTGTCTCCTGGGAAATGGGTATATAAAAATCGTTCACTCCTTTTTTCATTACAGAAAAGAAGCAAACCCAAAAATAAATAAAAAAGAAGTTTATTAAAAATCTGCTTAATAAGAAAAACAAAAAAGGTTTTGTCAGCTATTCGCATAATTTGTTCCCTAAATGAATTCCAAGCAAACAAGGAGATACACGTGCAACATTGCCGTTAACTTAGGTCGTTAGGACGCAACGGGTACGCGTGGAGCCGAACCTAGACAATAAGTAACTCGACGCATACCGTTTGTGTAGCGGCAATTGAAGTCGGCGACGGACCACGACGTCACCCCTGAAATTTAACCCCAATTAGTGTCGCGGCGAGTCGGCCCGTTCGCATAAAGCGACTTTCTAATTACCGCCCCGGGCCGGTCGTTTCAGGAGCACGCGTCCTGGATGAACTGAAAAAGTAATAAAGGTTCATTGTTGCTATGAAAACCCGTACAAAAGTTAACAATGAGCCAGCCAGAACCTGAGCCCCGGCAGCCTTTGTTGATGTATAAAGAAAGTGTTTCGCTCTCGTTGGAAAGTTTTTCTATTGTTTTTATTGAATTGACTTTGTTAAGCAAGCGGTAAGGATAAATTGGTATTATTTATCGTATAACAGCCCCCAATGGTGTAGGTTCAGTAGGAGTTTACCATCAATCGAAGATTTATGTACTTACAATGAGGCTTTTGTTCGTTACTTATATGTAAATCAAATTACTTCAGAAAAACGAAGATCCTAATTTTAGAGAATGGTTAATTACTAAAACGGCACAAGTCTTCTTTTTTTTTAAATCCTTTTTATACTTAAAGTGATCCTGAGATATGAACACACATTTTGCGTGAAAAGGCACTTCTATGTATCCATTTAGAACTACAATGATCATGTTTAATATTAAAACGGCTCATGTCCACGGACATGTGCCTTTTTTGCTGTGAAGTATATTGTGGAATATCATGACACGTGAACTCACGCTGTGTTTAGTTTGCGAAATATTTCTCAAATAAGAGTAAGAAGAATTGTCCATCTGCTAGAAGAGGGTGTAACACCTGAAAACTTGAGTGAACAACATTCTTGCGCCACCGCTATCTCTTCTGAAATTTACAAGAAAATTCATGAACATATAAATTATTTTCGTATCAAAGAGTCCCACTATTTTGAAGATTATCGTAAATAGCTATCATCAGATTTTTCAATCAAAAAATTGCACAAACTTTTTCTAGAAAAGCATACTATATTTTAGTTCAACCTAAAGTACCAGTTCTACTGGTTCTATTTTGTGAGTAACTTTTTTTTTTCTTTTGGCCATCCTGCTGTGGACACACGCTCAGAATTTGAAACATCAAAAACGAAGCTACGAGTTAAAACTTATATAACAATGTAAAAACGATGGCAACTGCTGAATTAATCCTTCATAAAAGAAAAAGTCATAAATTTTATATGGGATTGAAAAACAGTAAAGTCTTTCATGACAAAATCCCAAAATTCTTGTCATTTGTATTGACTTCTTGACCATCGTTAATGTGTTTAAGATTCTAGTACAAGATGTGTGTTATTTTCGGCTAAAAAATTTGTAAAAGGCTTCACGGATTAATATGTTAATATTTAACTTACGTAATACGTAAGTCAAATATTCATGGACCTGTTCCTTTCCCTAATTAAAGAAAGGTAAATGAAAGACTAAAAATACTGGCCGCAAAATTGTAAGACCTTAAATAATTGGAAAGATTTAATACTGAAAATAGGAAACAATTTTGGTGTGACATTTTGTCGTGGCCTTCAGCTTGATTTTATAATTTATGCTGTTCCTAATAAATTACATCTACTAGAATACAGTGTAATTATGTATAAGATGTCTTTTTCCTTTTGTAGTACTACGACAAAATAATATTTTCAAAAAATCTTACAAAAATGTTATGTTAAGTGTCAAAAGGGGACATATTCAGACTTCAAGATTTTTCTGTGAAAAACTGAAAGTTCATAATGTATTTTGGTTATTTCTTAGATTTCAAGTTTGTATGACAAAATGTAATCGATATTAGAAAAGTTGAAAAATGTTATTAACCAAGCAATTATTTAGTTTTTTTCTCTCTTTCTTATGGAATTCATTCATATTTTTATGTGCCCTTTTAATATGTAGTAATTCGGATCGCATAAGATCAGAAGATATACGCTCCATAACCAAGGTTGAAGATATAATAAAGAAAATACGACAGTTGAAATGGAGATGGACAGGACACATGACAAGAGGTAGCAGAATAAAATGGACCAAAATCTTAACGGAGTGGCAACCACGTGATGGCACAAGAAAAAGAGGCAGGCAGGCAAAAAGATGGATGGATGATATGAGAAAAATTGGAAAGGCTACCTGGTCAAGGAAAGCTAGAGACAGAGAGGAGTGGAAAAGGCTGGAAGAGGCCTATGTGTCACAAGACACGCTGATTAATTAAGGATAACCGATGTGTTAATGTATATATATATATAGTTAGATAAATAATGTTTAGTTTAGTTTCAGCAATAAAGGCTATAATAATAATAATAATTCAGATATGCATTAATTTATTATCAATAATCACGAAATATTGTCGCAAGACTAAACATTTGGTTGTAGGAAAATTCATAAAAATGAGTATTAAGACTTACATACATATATGTATATATATATATACACGTACATATATAAACATTTAAACATGGCTATTTCGGAAACGGTCCTAACGATTTCTATGTAAATTTTGGTCTTTGATTTTCTTTTCAAGTTTATCTACATAGGTGTTTGACTTGGAAAAATGAGTTTAAAAAATCCGAGCTGTACCTTATTTAGCGCTTTTTCGTAAAATGTTGAGGTGAGTAATTACATTATTACTAAATTTATTAATTTGTTCGCAACAAATAATGGCAAGCACTACACAAACTAGAATTGACACTAATAAAATTCGTAAGTGTTATATATTTTGCAATTACGTATTTTTATATTATGTTTCTAATTGTCCATTGTCTGAAATCAATATAAGCAAGTTTTCCTTTGAGAAAACATCTTATTTCCACATAAGTTTGAAAAGGGCTAAGCAAAACACGGTTGCTTAGGTGCTGACATATAATATGAATAATGACAAGGGAGTAATGTTAAAAAAATCTATTGAAATCTAAAACATTAATCCGCTCCATTGTAAGATTTCTATTTTAGATTTGGAAATACATGACCTTATATCGTCTTCTTAATTAGAATATCCAAAGGTTCGACTACCCCGAGCCGCTTTAACCTCATCAGCATTGAGACAGTTTGCCTGGTCAGACCAGGGAAATTGTCACAATGCTGATGATATTTTATCGAACCGAAACGCCGATCTAATAAAACATCTCTGTACTGTATTTCAGCAAGAACTAACCTCGTTTCGACGTAATCACAGGCTATTTCTGACCGCGGGGAACGCAAATGATGGATTATCTGGAAGTAATTTTATTTAGGGCCAATCACTCACGGACGTCGCGTTTATTTCACTCATGATCGCTGTAGCATATTAAAAATTCGCTAAAGCATAACGCTGTCAAAGTCGGTGAAAGATTGCCGCCAGGCGACGGCGCAGCCAGCGGCTGAAACTGTTCAATTCTGAGAACACATGTGCGTGTCAAAGTCAATATGATGGATGGCGACTCACAGACACTCCGCTCCCCCGCCGCCAGACCGGCTACCCTTCCTCTCTTTTCAGGGTTCCGTGCCTCGAAAGGAACCCTTACAGGATCGCTTTGTTGTCCGTCCGTCTGTCTGTCTATCTGCGGAAACCCTTTTTCCCAGGAATATGTGGAGATATCGTGTTGAAATTAATATCAAGTATTTAGTATGGTGCTTTTAAAGAATAAAAAAAATCTTCTAAGGGAACACATTGGAAAAATACGGGCAATACATTTTAATATTCGCAAACAAATCGAAACTTGTAGGGTACTTCCCGTTGATTTAGAATTATGAAATTTCGCAAGCAAAGTCTCCCAGCACAAATAAAACAAAACTGATAAAGTGTAGTTGTAATGGTTGATTTGTAATTAGATCATTTTTAATTTTTTTTTCCAGATTCAAACTGGCATTTGCAGTTAGAGTATGGACATTGATATAGACTGATAATATTTTGATTTTCCAATATAAAAATTTAACATTCCAATAATTCATGTATTTAAAAAATATCCTCGTACGTGCGTGCGTGCGTGCATGCTTGCGTGCGTGTGCAAATGAATATTTTGTAGGTAAATGCGAGATTGATGAAATGCAGTTTATTACAGCATATTATTTTACGATTTTTAAAAGATTTTCTATTTCGTCATAATTCAGTCCACGTGGTTATATATTTTTTACAGTTTTACTTATTTTCATTACATGTTTTTATGATTTTATTAATTTTGTTATAAAGGTAAGGGTCCAGATAATTATGAAATCTCTCAGCAGTTATGGCGTTATTATATTTGAACTTCGAAATACCTTTGTTCTATGTTCATTTTGATAAGAATATTTTTAAATGTTGCTCAATATGACATCATTATAAAAAGCTGACCGTGAGTACCTCACATGCTTTATATAGCTTATTTGTTAAGAAATGGTGTGATCGATAACTGCTGACTTTTAGATCGAGATAGTCTAACAGTTCATTAAGATATTTAAATACTTTTAAGGGAAGTTTTTAAGGCTCTTTCCCAACTAGAGATACAATTATTAGTAATAGATCGACAGAGAGTTATGTAAATATTTTAGAGAAGCCTATGTACCAAAACATATGATATTTTTTTTACATATAGAACCCTGAGACTATAAATCCTATTTGAACTTATCCGATATTTTTTTCACCTAGTTCCGAGGCTTTCAGAGTTGGCGACCTTCCACGCGCAGGCTCTGGGACAGACGAGACGATAAATACTTTATTTTGGTAAACAATAGTAGGGAGATCGTTAAAGTGAATTATGAATACGGTTTGAAATTCTCAAAGGGATTAATAAAACAACAATATTGTAGGTACAAGAATTAGTTTCACTGAATCTGTTTTTATCAAAGAAGAGCATTCTTTTTATTTTCATGGTTAATTCAACAGCTCTTTACGAAACAGAATTGATATTGTTAAAAGAATATGAAAAGCACGTCTAACGATTACTTATAAATTATTCATTATTTTTGTATTTGTATCTTAAGTTTATATTTCTATGGTTATTTTATAAGTTTATTTTTGACTAATGTATAAGAAAAAAAATACAATCCAGTTTCATATTTCAAACACCAACAAGTGAATATGTAAATTTATGAATATCGACCGTTAAGCAAAGCTCGAGGTAATATTACACCAGATCTGAGATTTCCTGAATAATCGTTGAAAACAAACTTTAGAAACGGGGCCGTCTTAAATGCTAATAAAGTATATCGAAACTTCGCAACGCGAGCTGTCGGTTTGTTATCTACTACACAGCTACCAATTTCGGCCGTTTCCGGATCCGTGTCGTGTTTTACATAATTCTTCTAGATGAACCATTCTTTTAGATGATGTTACAATCATTGTCACAAACGTAAGCTTTTAAAAAAATATGTATTATGTTCCAATGATGCGAACTCAACTGACGCACGTCGTGTGTCGTTTCATGTCTATCTATATATATACAAAATGAATCGCCAAAATATTTGTACGCGCATTACTTAAGAACGACTGCACCGAATTGAATGATCCTTCTTGGTTGTATTCTTTATTATCAGGACAAGGTTTGTATGAAAGAAAATAATATTTTGCCTCTGTTTGTGTGAGTCTGTTTGTTCGAGATATCTGCGGAACGATTGCACAGATCACGATGGGATTCTCATTGGAAGGTAGAAGAGCTTACTGAGCTAGATTTAGGGTAATTTTTATCGTGATATTTATAGGATTCCCGCTAGAAAATAAACCCTTAAAAATCGGATAATTTATTGGGATCGAATCAAAAGTGGAATTGCAATCGACATCTGGAGCAAAACCGGAATCGGTATTAGATCGAGACGAAGAATGAGGAGCGGCAGCGGAATCACGATGGATACGGTAACGTCATTTCCTACAAAAAAGAAGTCGAGAATGAGTGTAAAGACGGGATTAAAATTTAAAGTGTGTGCAATTTGTTATATAAAATTACATTTATACATGATGATAGAAAGAGGCGACGAATGCGATGTTTTTTTTTTCCAAATCCGTTAAATAATTTTCCATATTGAATTAAAAATGGAGATACAGTGTGCTTAGACCTCGTGCTTGGCTCGTCAGATCTTTTGCAAATCACTATTCTGATAACGTAAACAATTGAAATTGCGAAGTTCCATAATAGGTTGAACGCGTTCACGTTTGTCCGCGGCTCTTCTTTTTAAATAGATGTGGTGTTTTAAAATAGGCGGGGTACCGGCTGAGCATTCTCATCAAAAGAATCAACATACGAATCATCGACGGGTACAAGAATTTCGTTTGACACCCAAACGACCGCCGTGGCAAATAAAGCTTTTGACGTCGCGACGAGGTACCGTGCGGGAGCTTCCCGAAGTAATTGCAGTTAATAAAATTCCAAAAGCCGAAATTGCAGAAAATGTTGGAATAATTGCCATTCGCGAGGATTATACTGTTAGTTTAATCGCCGGCTACGACTGGAGTTTTCTTCGGGGCCGTTAACGGGCCGGCAACTTTGTTGCGCCGCCCCCCACCCCCCACTCACCGCCCCGCCCCGCCAGATACCAGATGTTCTTAATCGCTTTATAACCAAATTAGGTTTACAGTAAATTACGCCCGCGATACATAAAACTTTCGTGTTCCTGTATTGTAATTGTATTCAAATTGGAAAATGATCGTTTGCTGCGGCGAATGCGGATAAAAGTTTCGTCTTCGGGATTTGCGCTTTCGAAGTATTTAAAAATATAAATTCGTATATAGTATTCTTACGATTCTAATATTCCGTATCGACTTGATATAGATGACACGTATTGATGTTTTACGATTTGTATAACTTTTAAGTGATCTTAAAAGTCGTATAAATTATCCGTTTATCTAATAATAAACGGTAAGTTTATACGATCGTTATACTCATTTTATACATTCCATATCTTAAAAGAAAAAGTAATGAAACTCTTATAAAAATTCTCTTATTCCACCGTCAATAACATATTTTGTTATAGATATACCGATTTATCAAAATCAGGTTTTCATCAGATCTTGGCGTTATAAGATCCTAAGAATCTATTTTGATCATTTTCTGAGTGAGGCTTCCGTGTAGGCGCGCGCGCACGCCTGTGTGTATGTTGTGTGGGTGTGCGTGCGAGCCTGCATACTTGTATGCGTGCGTACGTGCGTGCATGCGTGCATCCATATGTGTTTGTAAATTTTTCGTCACTTTTGAACATTACCCGATTAAAGCGCAGTTTACGGGATTCGAAAAAAGTGTACTAAATAAAAATTTCTGAAAACGTTAAACCGATTTCGCCTGGTACATTTTGAGAAAACTCAAAAATTTAATTTTCGTAAAATGTTTGTTATAAATAACTCTTAGACTGCTCGGTTAATCGATACCAAAATCTAATCAGCTGTTTTCTCCAAACAGATGCATTATTGTCGTAAATTGCATACAAATCAGTTGACATTTCATGCGATCTTGTTAGAAAAAAATTATTCGAAAAGCGTTTTTTACAATACTTCTTTGAGCTCAAACTCAATATTTTACAGCTAGATATATTTTTGGAGACTTTGAGCTCGAAAGTAGCAAAACTTTAGGAACGACCTTTAAGATCAATCGTTTTTCGGATTTCCAAACTCGAACAACTTGTAGATAAGCTTTGAGTTTGAGACAACCTTATTTCTAAACTAGAGCAACTCAAAAACAAATCGATAAATATCATAGCGGAAA
The DNA here is from genome assembly GCA_005406025.1 of Eumeta japonica. Taxonomy (NCBI): domain Eukaryota; kingdom Metazoa; phylum Arthropoda; class Insecta; order Lepidoptera; family Psychidae; genus Eumeta; species Eumeta japonica. The sequence continues at coordinate 25,004 of BGZK01001766.1, forward strand.
GTTTCAAGGATGGTCTGCAAGGTTAACCGTTTTACAGATTTTTTTTAATATTCGTAGCTTATTTCAGGATAGGTAATTCTTATACATCAGCTCTCCAGAATTGAAGCGATTATTGCATTCCTTGTATTTAATATTCTTAAAATATTACCTTCACTTTATCTATTAACGTTCGGGTACTTTATTCACAGAAAAAACTAGCCAGATATCATCAGCCACATGGAACCAGGTGTTTTAGATAATTACCTGTATGCAAGTCATATACAAGTAATGTCCTTAATGACCACATCAGTTCCTAACAAGATTACGAATAAAAAGTCTTGGTTATATTATGATATCACACAACCAGCTCCGCCCAAGTAGACATAAAATGCATTCCCACATATCTTATAATCTTATATCGACTGATATTAATGCTGTGTCCACCGTAATCTCGATCTCGCTCCTGATCTCACCTCATTGTCTAATGGCGTAATAATAAGGGAGGACGTGATTTAAAACCACACAGACGCGATATTCTAACACTAATTTCCTATATTCACTTACAATTTTCAGTTTTGAAAAGTATTACATTAAGGCGGCTTTTGGACTGTATTGAAATGAAATGTACTCAATTTTTGTTGTGAAACATCTACACGCGCATTGGACTGGGGTACAATCAAGACGTCTCAAAATTCAGGAGACGCGCGTAGCGCTCTGCGCAGGTAGAGGGGATAACGCGTTGGGGTGAGGCAACACCAAGCGTCTCACACTTCGGAGACGTTTAGTTTTGACCTACGCCGTGTGCGTCTGATGGTCTATTTCATCCTGTGATGAAGCTTTTTAGAACAACCGACAGCGATTTCAATTTTTGAAATTTCGTCGTTATCATTGTTTATTTCAATTATAATAATACAGTACGCAACAGTTTTGATATTTCACATCTACCGGAAGTCCTCTGACCCACTGCTTTTTTTTTATATTGGACTTCGAACATCATGCCTCAATTCAGTGCAGTAGTCTGTACGCAATGCGCAATCGAACAAACATACAGAAAGACGGGAAAAAATCCTCAAAATGATTGTTTCTGCTTCTAGCACTTAGGAAGACCTCCGAGTTTTTCATAAACTCATAAATATTTTTAAACTACGTACATCAGTCAGTTACAGTTTTATTTAATGAGATCACCATATCGATATTTAGCCGATGTGCTCGCTCGTACGTGATAATGGCGCACACCTGCCCACGGTCGCGCCGGGCCATCGGAGAGCGGCCCAATTACATAAACGTCAGATCAAATAACAGGATTGCAACCCTCATCGTCGGCCTGTCTTTAATTCGCCTCAGCCAGACACGGCCCGCACGAACGTCTTCTCGGGCCTGGGGGATATGATGTTTGCGTTTTTGAAATTTTATCTTTCAGCGAAGGCCGATTTCAACGGGACGTCTAGAAGTTAGGCTAATCGTAATTATGGAGACGTGTAGAACACGTCTACGGTATGAAAAGGTTCAACTATAATCGAAATTTTCGATTTTCTTGAACATAATGAAATTTTACCAAATATTCATTGACTCCCTGTTTTATAATTTTCGAAACGATTGAAAATTTGAATTTACTGTTCATGTTGTTATACAGGAGATGTTTAATGTGTGTTCGATGTGCCTTTACAATGTATATATTAACGGTATCTTCGAGCATCCCTTTTAAATTCGCTTTTTAGACAAAGTCATTTTAAAGGTAAACTTAAACTTTATAACATACTTCTAAAAGTAGACTCGCTGAAGGTCGAGCGATGATGATGATGATGATAATGATGATAATGAACAAACCTATACTTAAATAAATTAATTATGCATGATACAAAAACGAAACATTAACATTTTATATAATATAGTCACATGTACATTTGCGCTTAAGTGAATAGCTAGATGCCCAGCAAAAATTATAAAAAAGATATGAGAGTTATTTTCGTATGCATCTGTTGGAAACAACAAATAATTGTCATTGATTTACGTGAGTAAAATAAATATGACCCTATCGGAGGTTGGAGGAGACTATATGAAAAAAAAACACGCAAAAAAGCCGAATATTTTTAGAAACACAGCTACAGCAATTCGCTACGAAACCACTTGTACACTTGTAATTTATCGCATTTGACTTGTAAATGTACTCTGATCGCAGAAATAAAACTGACGCCTTTGTACTTGATTTTCCGTATCCTTTTGTATCCCTCGACTAACCGTTTCGAATGTTCTTCCAATGTACATAAGTCATAATTAATTTATAAATAAAAAACGAGACGTAAACACGTCAAACCTAACATAAACCATCAAGATTTATATCAGTCTCAAATATTCTAAAATTCTAATAAATGTACTTTAAAAGATGAGTATAAATGGGTATTGGTGACGGTAGAAAGCAGGGTGTGGGAAGGGATATGTTTACACTAAATATTTAGTCTATTTCCAAATATTTTGTAATTTTAATTTACTCAGTGTGCGAGCGCAGTTTGTAACAATACATTACGCTGTATTCTTCGGTAATGTATACACGACTATAAAACCAACGTGATTTTCTTGAAAAAATTAAATTAAAAATACGTAGTTTCTTTATGGGTCGTCTTCGTCGACTTAAAAAGTCGAAACCATTAACACGACCCAGACATAAGTCAGTTAGATTAACATATCTAACTGCAAGGTTTTTTGCTTTATGAAAGTACTGATAGAAAACTATGCAACACCAAAACACAAATCGGCGTACGTAAAAAACCCTTCCTGCGAACGCAAATAACAAGATCCCTGATTCTGACGTCCCGTCAAATCACATCTGCCTCTCTGTCTGTCCGGAGTGTCAAAAGGACTCGTACGTAACCGGCACAGCGCACCGGCCGCGGCGTCTCCGGCCGGTTTTGTGTGAAATTTGCGGATATGTAAATAAATCAAATAAGGTCGCCGAAGAGGGCGGGCCGATAATTCAATATAGAGCCGCCCTCCCGGAGGACGAGCCCGCCGGGAACAAGAGAGGGCCGCCTTTGATGCCAATACGTTGCAGATATTTTATTTGTAACGTCACGTCTTCGTGGCGGTGCGCCGCCAAAAATATAATAGATATCGGACGTCGTACGAACGGCTTTGTGATTTCATGTTCGAGAAATTTATTGCCGACTGTTAAGAATTCAAAAGACGTCCAAGGAAATTAATATTTACCGGTTATTCTGATAAGGCAAATTTTGATCAAACATTTGAATTGAACGACGACGAGAATGTTCTTTTAGTTGTGTTATCTGCCTATGCACATTGTGGCTATCAGGATTTTGTAGTTTTTAAGGTATATTAAAAACCTTCAAATTAAAATAGAAGTCTAAATGGACTCCAAACGTTGTCCTGCCCGACCGTAGGCTTAATTATTAACGCTCTTAACGGATTTAGGAAATCTTTTTTCGAAAAACAATATACTGAGTGACATTTAATATTCCCATCTTTTTATATCGTCCTTGTAATTTTGTAAAGCAACAGTAAATTACATAAAATCCTTCATGTAATTTACTGTTGCCTAAAGCACAAATAAAAAAAAAATAAAGCGATTTCTTGACGATTGTTACAAAATGTTCCATTTCATATCTGTCGAAATACAACGAACAGAAATGAAAATGTCAAAATAACACCATGCTACGACGCAAATTAGTTGCGCTTATATTGATACGTACGTCAAATCCCACAAAATTCGATATCAGCACCATTTATTGTACATAAATATAACTATATATTACTATCAGTAGGTAAATTATTCATTGCCTTGTCAGATTTATTCATTTTAAAAATATTAGGAAGTGTGGTAGGGTTTATAATTTTGGGGCAATAGGTTCTGATATGCGAAAAAAAATCAAAAAAATATATCCTAGAACTTAATTGTACCATCATCTACCGAGTCTAGTCGTAAATCTAAACCATCAAAGGACTTACTCAAACACACATAAAAAACTTCATCGTAATCGGTCCAAAGATTGAGGAGTTTAATGACAAATATGCGTACATACGAATTATGTATAGCTATAAATAAGATTTATATGTAGTTCCTTTTGTTTGTGATCGGGCAGGCAATATAATTTTGATAAACGTTTGTTATGTCATCGCGTCAGCCTCGTTCAATTTAATAGTGGTTTGGTTTATTAGACGTAAATATTTGCTAATTAGCCTACCAGAACCATGCTTTCTAATAGGTTTCCAACGTACAGACAGATTTCTCACATTTATAACATTGTAGATAAACCGCTCAATTCCTGCATCCAGCTTTTTAAGTCTCAATATCCAATTTCGGATGGATATTCAATGAAGTATGAGTGAAATATTTATTGGCATGAGCATTTTATCTTCTGTAGAGTAAGTACAATTTTCAATACTGTAGAAAAACCGTAACAAATCAATTAACGAAATTATGTATTTCTAACAATATTCCATGATATTTTTTTGCCATTGGGTTGGATTGGACTTTCGACCAGCAGAGTGCAGACTTCATATTAGTATAGCACGATATCAATATTGGTGCAACAAAATGCTTGTTGAAATTGTGGAACGCAAAAAACGTAATATATTTTCTGAAAATTGTAACAGCTCTGACGACAATTTGCTCTGAACATGGGCTGTATAAGGATGAAAACTATCTTAAAATAATGAGGACTTATTTGGTTCCTATTTAGAATTACATAAGTTGATTTAAAAACAAATAGAAAAAAGACACATTTCTTAAAATAGTTGCATTTTTTTTAGAAAAAAATGTGTTTGATACGTATGATGTATGGTGGGGCAAATAACAATCGACTGCAGCACACACAATGAGAGAAATGTTAAGATTATCAAATACCTTCTGTCAAATGTAGAGTACATTTTGGTTAAAATTATTGTAAAGCTTTAAAATAACTATCAATATTATCAGTGAAGCACGATATTTGTTATTGGAAATTTAAAAATAGTGTACAAATAATATGCTAAATAGAAGTTGAATTATCCGAGATGTCTTTAGAAAAACATAGATGTCAGGGCACATTCGATGCATAGAGACGGTTCGGTCTTTTCAGAAGCACACCTTCAAGCATATTTTCATGGATTTTATAAAACTGTACTCTCTGCCATAACGAATTTAGGGCTTTTGGAAAAACTATCTTTTATGTTATACAAGCCATTGTGCTCAAGTTTTTCGTTCAGCTTAAGGTAAAATATTACCATAATTGTAATTTATTACAATCATTTCAGCAACAATAGAGATCAGTGTCTTATTTTGTTACTCTGACTCCAAAAAGAGGTCTATAGCAAAAATTGTCGTTGTTATTATAAGAGAAGAATTTTTTTTCAAGATATGAAATTGATGTAGCTGATGTAAGAAATAATAACACCCGATCGACTATAAAGTCTAATTAGTCAATCATGAACAAAAAATATTTTACTGTTTATTTACTCTGTGTTGTAGAAACGAAATTAACTCATTAACAATAATAATAGCACCATAACCAATATTTTTTTTTTATTATTTCATGAACGAACAAATACGGGATAAGTCCTATGTTGCGGACGCCACACGCCCCTGAAATCGTGCACATACGAACAAATCGTTTCATCCCGAACTCGTAGACTCTTCAACCCGAAATTCCGAAACAGAATTCACATTTAACTAATCACACACTCAACACACCTTAACAATTCTTAAGATTTAATAAAAATAGATCTCGTCGGATGCGACACCTTTATGCCTTAAGCATATGTTCTAAAAACTACGGCACGAACCTCGTAACACGGAAACCCTGCGCCCTCTATCGACGCCCCTCCTTGACGCACGAGCGTTCGAATGCGAAATTATAACGCACAAATCCTTTCCCAGATAGAAAGCGTATCGTGTGGAAGAAAAAAAAAAAGAAAAAAAAACAATAAAACACGCCGCAGGTCCGCCAGCTATCGCCGTATGCTGAAATGAGCGTTTCGCTGTATATTTATTGCGGGGCGTTACTGCCGTGGTTTTAGGGCCCGCGCCCCGCAACCTTGTTATTGTTTGCCTTCCTTTATTTTTTTTTTCTTTGCGCAAAATCGTTGTTTCGATGCGAGATTGATTGCCTGCTTATTTATATGTATATAAAAAGATTTATTTCCTTTATATATATTCCGGCGATTCCTCTTGTTCTTAGGGCATTCTCTGCGTTTTGTATTTACCGATATGTCGCATATGGATTACCTACGTGTGTTTGCTATGTTTTAAATTCTATAATCGTCTTTCGTTTGTCGCAAGTCGTTTCGAACAGGTTAAGTTTTAACTTACAATCTATTGAACCATAAGACTTTTAGATAAGTTTTATTTCAATAGGAAAAAAACCAAAAATATTTTCAAGAGACTCAAAAATTTTCATTCATAATATTCCAATTAAATTAATGACATCTAAAATTATAAATTTAGCCACCTTACTAGGGCAACATAGATCTTCAACAAATCGCAACTGAGACATGAAATAATGCTTCTCCACGCTTAAGCGCGAACCCTTCGTATTTATAATCGTTCACCGTTTTTAGAAAGATGGAAGAAGCGATCCATCAATCGGGTGTCAGAGAATCGCATTTACAGAAAAGAAATATCACATTCTGTATTCCAGGGACACTGCTTTTCGACCGGGAAAGAAAAATGTCTGTCTGTGCTATAAGTGATGGTTAGAATTAAATACCTTTATACAATGTTATCTCTTATTTATATAATATTAATAACTAGTTACAGTAGAGTCCGAAATTTCATCCACTTTTGAGATACACAGCTCTTATCCTTTAAAAATGATTGATATTCACGGAAATTCGACAATACTCATTCAGGTTTCTTAATTTAAGCGTAACTAAAATATAGATAGTTTACCTAAACAACAGGTATTAAGACATTAAGAATGTTTCTTGGCATTCGATCTAATTTAATCAATGTTTACATACTTCGATTGTGTTCAATTCATCATATATAAAAAATATATCGAATATATAAAGTTCTGCGAAGTTTCTAGGTCATAATAATACTAAACTAAATTCTAATAACAAGCAAATAGACGAAAACATTGATATTGTTAGATTTTTGGAAGTGAGAAGTTATAATAAACATTTGTACTATATATATCTAATAGGTAATGGGGCTACAAACGCCTGATAAAAGCACAAAGTTACTACCTACACAGTTTCGACGACAACCACTCAGAGTTCCTAAACCTTTCAATTTAGCACTAAGAGGTTGCTTCACCTGATATACTTCACGTTATATTTATTTTCTTTTAATATTTTCTTTTTACTCCATCTTTTGGAAAAAAAATTCTATCCCTTCATCGATAATCCCGTTCTGTTTAACATCGGAATTCTTCTATTACGATAAATTCTTGATTAAGTTAATATCTCATTTGTGTTTTGCAAAGCATAGTCTCCGATTTGCTGAGTAATAATCGTCATAATATCTTATAATATGCCCATTATTTATATGAATAATGATAGTACGTAATTAAAATTAGGACAACGATTTTTTCATTTATTACTCAATTGAACGTGTAGATCCCAAGAAGAATAAAATTTAAAAGGATATATATATATATATATACGCTTTTAAATTTTATTCTTTTCTAGAACATTTTCAATGTCGTTTAATATTACATTTGATTGAGTTACCACTTCTCAATAGGACACATACAAAATCATTATTAAAATTCGAAAGTTTGTGGGTATTCTTTTTCTGATGAGAAAAATATTTAGGAAACCAGAAGAAAACACGATTCATCTCCGGGAGAAGGATAACACATGAATCAGCTCCTGTTTTTATACTAATTTCTATGAGAGATCTTCCTAAATTATTGCGAGTAAGATAAGGATTTTTTTCAATAAATGTTTTATAAGACTTGCGGTTCGATCTCACCTATAGTTACACTAATGTTTTTATAATTACGTATATATTTTCTTTCTCAATACTTATTATCGGATGGCGTCCATTATGTTATTATTTCAAACGCGATTACTTATTTGGGTCTACCAAACAGGCAGACATATGAGCGTTAGAGCAAATTTCAATGTGCCTAAAGTCACAATAAACAAGAACTACTACATTCCACGAACCTTGTCTCTTACGAACAATTAAATATTATGCATTGCATTTGTTTATTCATTATTCAGCTCCGAAACAGTTTTGAAAAGTATAATACTAAACATTATTTAAAAATTAAATAAGCTTTCTAGATACAGTTTTTGGTAAAAGTGCTTTATTTTTTATGTAAATTTTGAAAATCAGCATAAAGACTCTCAATATTATGGTTAATGTCAATAAATGTTAATTTGACAGTTCTCCTAGAATTCCGTAAATACATCTCATTTTTTGTAATGTATTGAATGTTTTACCATTACATAATTATGTGTATGTACATTGTAAGGGAACTAATAAAACATTCAACGCATCTTCTATCACCTCTCCGCTTAAAATGCTTATTCCTATCCGCCGAATAGGTAGCAATGATAATACAAATACAATATCATAATGTAGAAAAAATCAGATCTTTATGTGCGGCAGGACCGTCATTCCTTGCCCAGATATACAAATAATTACAGACATCCCGCTTAGAACAATCTCGTGACTGCGGCGCAGTCGTCAAAACGGAACGGGTCCGAAGAAAAAAAAAAGAGAATGAAACAGGCCGCAGCATCGGCCGCAAACAAATCGATCCGTGCCCGAAACGTATTGCGGGCATTAACAGATCCTACTTACAATGTTTCTTCTGACCGCGTTACACGCATATACGTTTTTTTTTTTTCAAACGCAGAAAAGCTCGATTCGGGACGTTTTTCGACAGGACAGGACGCCGGAAGCACAAAAAGGGACCTCCATTGACTTCTGTCTATATGTTAATGCGGCGGTCACAATACTATGCTAATAAGGGCCCACCGATATCGGCCGGCGCGGTCACACCTTGCGCCGGCCGTGTACGGTCATATCGCGCTCTTGTCATACTAACGAAGTTTTGAAGAAGTTTCTATTACAATAACTAGTTGTACAGCCAATACGAAACTCATACCACAATGTCCAATGCCACAAGCCAAAACCGAATATACGTATTCGGCTTTGGCTTCTACGATGATTACATACAAAGCGTGTTGTATAAATGTAAATAATTGTCTCCTTTTTGGGGTTCCGTACCTAGTGTGTCAACGAGACCCTATTACTAAGTTTCTATTGCTGCTACAACAAATAATAAAAATAAAAAATAAAGAGCCCCCATACAAGAGACGTATTTTTTGGCATTTTTAATAATAGTAATAGAATGACTGAAATGTTCACACACTATGTATTATTAAAGTCGCTATAAAAACAAATAATAAAAATTTAATAAAGTTAAAGATTAAAAGTCTTCAATTTCAATATTCCTTCTTGTTTTTCATTAATTATTTTTAAAAAGTATTTAGTCTTTATTATTCTACGATGGTACGGAACCCTTTGTGTGCGAGTCTGACACGCATTTGGCCGGTTTCTTATTTATAGCATAAAAGAAAAAACATTTTCTTTATATTAAATCTAACACGATGTTTATACAGGTAATGTTTTAATCTACTTTCTGGGAACGAATATAATTTAATACAATATATTTACATCCATAAAACCCCACCACATCATTATTTTTGACATCATAAAAAATATAATGAATATAATAAACGAGAATTTTAACCGACATATCAGTTTATGCCAGTATAATACTAAGTTTAAAAAATGCGTCAATAAACCAAGTAATCAAACATTTAAACGAAGAAACTCATAGCTGCACGGATGACATATACTGTTGTACGCGTTCTTATTGAAGATAATAATGATGATTTGTATATTCTGTCTTTGATGGTAAAATAATGTGAAAAGCTTTAAAAACTAGATATGAGACAAAATGATTTAATGAAATATGTAAGAAAATCAAGTAATTTATTGTTGGTAGAAGCAAAGCAAAGCTACAACAGTAACCAACTTGGCTGGAGGATAAAAATTAGCTGTGTTAATACCACACTCTCACATAATACGAACGCGAACTAACAGCTATCGCTGTTACGTTTCGTTCAGTGGGCCAGATTTCCGGTGGCTCACTCCCCTCCATAACCCCCTTCCCTATTCGTTTGATATCCCATGTCTACCCAAGAGGTCGGCAATGCAATGGTGACTCCTCTGGAATTGCGACTGTCCACGGGCAACGACGATCACGTACTCTGGTGGCTCGCCTGCTCGTTTGCCCCGCTAATAGACTATTAAAAATGTAATCAATCAATCATTAAAGGAAATAAATGAAGCGACTGTAACAGACATAATTTATCAGGTGATTCCGTAAATATTCAGTTACTTAATTTTCGAACAGAACGCATGCTCGTAATTATATAACAATGTAAAATACTTTGATAAACTGTCTAATTGCTTTAATCTACGATTACATAATTAATTTTTATTTTAATAGCATCTTTACGCGCTCGGCCGCCGAGAGGAGCTAAACCGCGTAATGACAGTGCTGTCACCATCCTTCTTCCTACTATACGTTATTCACATGATTTTACCATCCGTTGTCGTAAAACTTTCGGTATACCGACTTTACAGTTTTATTTTAATAGCATCTTTACGCGCTCGGCCGCCGAGGAGTAAACCGCTAAGACACTGTCACCGTCATCGTTAACATGCGCCGCGCACATCCTATCCCCGCTTGTTCAGACGATGAGCTGTGCTCTCGGTAAGTTAGCGGTGCGGATCAATCTTTTCTCTCTCTCTCTTTATCTGTAACTTTGTGCATGCACGTTCACATCACGTTTACTTAATGCTTCGTGCATGTTCTATCTTGATTTCGGACTCTGTTGGTAAGTCTATAACGAATTTGACTATCAAACAAGAATGGAATAATGGTAGAATATTGAGAATGGAAAATGATTAGAAGGGTTATTCTTAACGAGGAAATGAATTATAAGATGACAAAAGAACAAATAAATGTGAGAGTGCTGTTAACAAATCAGATTAAGAAAATGAAGACGTATCGTCGAAGTGAGCTTGGTGATATCCTTCGCAGTACTTCCTCATATGTCTATGTTAAAAAAAGAAAGAGGTGCTTTTTTCAAAGAAAAACTGAGTTTAATAACTTTGAACACAATATATACCTCCACGGAAAATTACTTTCATTGAAAAATATCTAGAAGCTTCGCTTTTTTCAGGCATCTTCCGACACCAGCCGTTCCTATATTACCTATTTTTATTTCATCTCATATCCATCACGTGCCGACGGCCGTAGATCTCCGCAATCTAATTTCACGTGCTAACTATTATTCTTTTACGATTTAATAACGCGACGGTGGCGTATGAGGCCGAAATCTACGGGTAGATCGAGGTACAGTAGGCCCGCTGCATTAAAATGTTACATTATTGGCCCGAGATTCGGGGTCTCGAGTAGTATGTATGTTAATGCGGTTACCCCGCGACGCGGCCACAATACTATGCAAATACAAGAAGGGAACGTGCCGTCTAATATTGGCCTCATAATGTATGCAAGAGCCGAACGAAAGGGCGCCCGCGCCGGCCGGGCCCGCGACCGCGCGACAGCACAATGCTGGCACTGGCGTACGCCGACAGAACGCCACCGGACCCCCGGTCTGCAAACCATTAGATTCGTAGTAATCTGTGTTACATGATTTCGATATACTGTAATTCTTATAGCAAAATAAAAGTCGACAGAAGGGAATTTTTAGATCTTCTTGATCTCCTACGAAGAAAAGGAACTGTCCATCTTTACTCAGTTGAAGATCTTACTGAATACTCTTAAATTATCAGATGAAACTATATATGCCTTTCAAATCAACAAATGTAATAAATTACATAATACTTATGCCTACGTCCGTCATAAAAAATTATTCATGTACCTATTTGTGGAACTTCATACTGAATTGATGTGAATAAAAAATAAATAAATCGTTTTCACATTTACAAAACCATTCAACTTTCGTTAAAGTAGTAATAGTAACTGCCGTAATGTACGACAATTAACCAGAAGACAAGGTATTACTTACGTGTAAATATAAGGCCATTTTGCGAACGCCATCGTTGGATATTCCCTTTCAAATGGCAAGGTATGAGCGCCTGTCGCATTTCTTTGATACGTTTAAGACATATGTCTAATGACTCGATAAGTTTTTTTTAGTTTTCAATGGGTATGCAGAATCGATTTTACGACGAACGTTGTAAAATCGATTTTAACGTTCGATATTGAAAATTTCTTGTCAGCAGTGTGCGGTATAACACAGCCTTTTTCGTCCAGTTTAGTCTCGTTTCCTTTTGACATTTATGATAGAAGTGAACTAGCAGTTCACCTGAACGATATTCGGCTTCTGAGTCATTCTAATGACACTTGTTTTAACAAATTTAATACACATTACACATTCAACAACGCGTAAGCCCTGTAAGACGGTATCAGAAATTAAATAAACAAAACTAAATCTTGATAATTCATTTTATTATAAAGAATAATTGCACATAAGAATGTTCCATACAAAAATATATTCTTAATCAAAAAAATACTTTTCACTAAAAGAAATTACAAAACAGCAGCTAGGTGTCCACGAATAGTTTCTCAATGTTTTCCGACATAATCAAAATAATTTATAAGTCTAAATAGCCCTAGCGAATGTATTTTAATGTATAGATTTGGATGTCAGATGTCAAAAAATCTATTCCCATTACAATCATACGTAATACATATATTATAGTTTCATTGAAGCATTCTCAAACTTAATACTTAACAAAAAAAAAAGCACATGAAAAGGAAAATGTCTAAGATGGATAGGTATAATTAGTTCTAACATCCAAAAAATAATAAACCTATACTGAGTAAAACCGTAAAAACTTGAAAAATTAAAATACAGTTGTAATTATCGAGGAAAGCCCTAGGTTAAAATGACGTTAATCAGACAGAAAATGAAACTAGTTATTTGAAGTAAATGACAGCAAAACAGATGTTTTGAAACTATAAAATGGATTTTCATGTTTTTTCGGTTTTACATTGATGTTCTTACCTTTTGTAATGGTAACGTTTTTTTTGTGACTACTTACAAATTGCTAATCAAACCTCAATAATCATAATTACATTTGATAATTTTTAATATTCAGATATTATATATACTCTATGGAAATGTTAATTTCAGAAATAATCCTGACGATTGACATTACACAACTATTCTGACGCTGACACAGTACAAAGTAAACAAACGTCAGTTTTAAACTAAATAAATAGATCCAAGAATCAATTTAAACGACTATTATGTTGGACATTATTGTATGACATAAAATATATTATTAAAAATAAACTATATTTGTTTTGTGGTAACTCATCTCAATACTTAAACGCTAACAGAATAATACAGAATTACTTAAATGGAAGAACAAGTAAAAGGACCGTATAAAAATAAACAATAAAAATTTTCGTGACAAAAAAAATATAGCTTTAATATTTGTGACTTTTTGTGTTCAATTTGTGTATATTTTTTTGTAATCTGTATCTCATTAGACTATTCAAAAAATATATAATAGTTAAGTAGCTAATTTATAAAATAATCGAAATCATGTTCGATAAAATCTTTAAATTGTATTTATTGCAACGACAATAATTCGCTTCAGCTACGATAATAATTAATTTAATTTAACATTTTATATAACAGGATATCACAAATGTCACAATTGTATTTCAAAACTCACAATTTTATTTCGTAACTTACGTCTAACTAAGTATATTGTATTTACACAGCAAAAACTTAAATTTTTCATAGCTCAAGGGCGGTGATATTTTGCGACATTCTCACATGTTTTAATTATCTTATTGTCATAGATATTTCAAAAGTGGCCTCGATACGCTGCAGCACGAAAATTGTGACTTCGCAAAAACGCATCTTAACGAAGTTTACACACATTGACACATTTTACAGGGCAAAAAAGTGTGGTGTGCACATAACGTAACTAATATCAGATAAATTTAATTTAGAACGATTGAGGCGTATCTAGGCTACTTTAATTATATCTATATATTTGACGTCATTAATAGTCCTTTATAAATCAGACTAGGAGTGGCAATCGAAATAGAACTAAATGAAATAAAATGATAACAGTTAATAAAAACTGTTAATATTCTTCGGCAAAAGGTTTAGATGGAAGTTTTGATATTTCATAATGAATTTCTGCCGACTGTGTTTCAAGTAAACTTACAGGAATATCTGAGCTGTTCATAAACAGATATATACACTTAAACCGACTCCGAATGTGAAATCACATTTAAAATTATGTTACATCTTGAAATGAACTCCATTATCACCTTCAAAATTGCATAAGTTTGAAAGTTGAAAAACGTTAACTGGAAAGTGCGTTATCTAACTATGCAATATAATTAAACTACGTTACGGTTGCGAAAAGTACAATATTTTTTGTAAATATAGCAATTCATGTTCTCAAAACCAGTTCCAGAATCACGGGCATGGTAACAATGAGTTACGAATTAAAAGTTTCTTGCTGCAATGGCGAAGACAGTCGTCTTCGCACACACACTGTGTGCGCCCGTGGCAATTTTAATTTTGTTCACTTATCTGACTCGATTATAAAGAATACAGTTTCTTAGACTTAGAAAAATCGATTAAAAAATAATGTTACGACACAGGCAGAAGTGGCGCATTTAGACGTTTCGAGCGGAATAATCCGACAGCTGTATTCTCCGTTGCAGAGGAAGATGGTCTATCTAAATTTACATCCCCTTCGAAACAATTACCATCACAAATATATTAAGTCATTTTGCAACGTTTCTCAAGAAAATACACAATATAATAATTTCTTCGATATCGTTGTCAATTTATGACTCGTAAATGGTGAAAGTCGTGTTTAGTGAAATTCAACAATATATATTTAAATATCTTGAAACATTTCTTACTAGACTTCTTCTATAACCTAAAAACAAAAAAGAAATATTAGATTATTCAATTCAATTAAAAACGTGTTACAGCGGACACAACAAAAATAAAGTCTAGTACGTATTACACTGTATTCCTCGAGAAGCGATTAATACTTAAAAATGCTTTATTCATATGTCGATAGATCTAATTTTTGACAAAATTTATATAAATGTAGCAGTTAGCTAACTTTGATAAATGAACAATGTATTTGATGTAGTTTCCTATTGTCAAATAAATCTTCCCAAAATTGTCGAGATGCATGTTAAAAACTCTATTTTTTTTGAAGTAAAATTTTTGGTTTCGTTCATTCTCAAGCACCATCTTTGATATTTGTCCTTACAAAATTGTCTCGCATCGATATAACAATTCATAATTAATGATTTTAATACATTCTTCCAACTAAATATTTATTTGTTTATTAACAGTCAAGTCGACCTTCAAAAGAATGTCTCAATCACTGATTTTTGATTAAGTATTAAAGAAGATATAGCGTAGGGATAAAAAAACACCTTTAAGAGTAAACACATAAAGAGCATCACTTTTTATCTTGCTTATTTTTATTAAAGATTTTTTCCTCTATATTAAGCACATTTTTTTCTATAGCCACAACCGCCACGCTCACAACTTCGTTACCATCATATGTTTAAGCAACCGCAAACAGTCGAACCTCAACCTTACTGAGACAACAAACGGATAAACGATAACGGCATACCTATCTAGTACGTAAAGTCTTGATCGTTACGTGGGTTGGTCCAGCAGCGGCTCGTCGTGGTCGTGCTCCAGGTCGGCGCACGCCCTCAGCGCCGTGCGCGGCGGCGTCGTCGCGCCCTCGGCGCACGCCAGCCTCGAGTAGCGCGCGCCCTTGTTCACCGTCACGTGACGGCATCGGCGAGCCTGTTAAGAAGGGCAAAGATGAAAAGGCGATCCGAGGCAACCTACACGTTTAGATGTGAGAATGCTACAGAACAACGATTTCCCTCGACTCATTACACGTTACTATGTGAACTGGGTTCCATGATCAATTAATTGTATTTCGAATGAAACGGTAGCGATTTGGTGATACATGTGATGTATTATGATGACACTGAATTTTATTGACTAAAGATGTAAAGTAGTAATGAGCATAAAAATCAAAATAGCTTAATTTAATAACTAGTATGAATTTGGATGAATACTTTGGAACTTTATATGTTTTATAGTGTACCACATATAAAATAATTTAGCAAAAAAATATACAATGACTATCTTCAAAAACTTATTACTTGGTAAAAATAATTAATTGTTTTTGGAGTAGGTGACAGCGCTAAAGATATGTCACACTGACACATACTCGTGTCTCAGTTTTTATTGTGCGACATGCTTTTGCCTTAATGTTTCACCGACTCCAAAAACAAATAATTATTATAATACATTTTTGAAGACAATTTTAATCTGTAAAAGTTTATATTTTTTTAAAGATTGGATAATTAAATGTTATATTTCATCTAATCTTTTATCGCGACTTAAAAAAAATATGTAACTGGCCAGACCGTCGTCATGACTTTCGTACGGAGAAAGGAAAAACCAGTTCCGAATATGAGTTTTCGGGTGGCACTGCTAATTATTCCAGACCCTTGTCGTTTTTAGCTGAAGTGCGTACAGATCAAACTATTCAAATCGATTAAGCCGTTTTTAAAAAGTCGGTGTACAATGTACATGTATAAAAACATGCATCGGTTGCAGAACCTCCTTTTTTTTTTAACTTTTTTATACAATTATTTAAAAACTAATCTATCTGTTACGTGACTACGTCATTGGCTATTCTAATAAAAAACACAAAACTGTAAATGTTGTACACCACATGAAAATATCCCTGGAATCCATCAGATGTACCGGAAGAAAGAACTAATAACAACGATACAAGTAATGAAAACAAAAAAAGAGTTAGTTAGCTTTTGTAAACGGATGTAGTGTCAATTAGTATTGGTGGGAAAATTAAATGACATAATTAAACAAAACAAACCGCTACTCTAAATTAACAATGCGGTTGGAAACGCATCGAAATACTGGCCAGTTCACGATCACACAACGGCCGAGCATAGCGCAATCAATTTCCCCGATTAAGGCAATAATTCAACATTAGAGCCGGCCGAATCGAGTACACGGACAGTGTTCAGTTGCATAGTTATATAATAGAACGGAATTGTTGCAAAATTATTGATTTAGATACTGCTTTAGGAACTGTTCTACTTAAACTTCATCGATCGTTGAAGAATATTTGCCATTAGAAGTGAAATGAAAAATACCGAACGGATTGTGATTACCGGCTTACAAATATAGACCTGGTGTTTATGCGCAAACTCTGACAATACGTCAGGTACCATTTAATGTATCTATACAACCGCAACCGGAAAATATTTTTCAAAGGAAAACACTATATGTATTGAACTGCGCCTCACAAATCGGAACATCCGAGTGACAATATAATTGTAAAATACATAGAGCGCACTGAAAATTTCTGGAATGATGAGTAAAAAAATTCTGTGAATGGCAAAAAATGAATTTATTGTTTCTCACAATATTCTCAAATAGCATAAAAACATTTTTTTTATGCGGATAAACCAATTTTGAAAACATTTATGTTACCTCTCTCTGGTGACCTAGAAAACATGTCTTTCATACTGTTCGACAGTCTCTGCTGGTGATAAAAATCGTTGACCGCGTAATTAGTTTTTAATTTTTGCGAATAAAAAAAGTCACAAGGTGCCAGTTCTAGACTGTATGCAGGATTGCTCATAAGTTCTACGTATTCTCCTTCAAAAATTTATTTGTCTATTTGCCCGTGTACAAACTGGCATTGTCGTGGTGTAAGATACGATGTTTACGGTTATTTTTACGGAGTTTGTCAATAATTTCCTTCAAGCAAATGGTCAGGTACCAATCACTAACAATTTTATTAAAAAAAAGAAGCAATCATCGTCTTAGAAGCACCTCACCCGCGCGCCACTTTGGTTGGTTTCGTCTCATCTCGATAGACCCATACGATCGATTGCTGTTTGTTTTGAAGTCGTAGCAATAAATCCATGTTTTGTCACCTGTTACTATGTCCCCACACCAAATTTGACGTCCCTTCCTTGAGTCTGATAAGCATGACATTGCACCAAGTGACGCGGTCCGTTTTTTGAGCCTCAGTCAAATTTTGTGGAATCCACCTTGAGCCTGTGTTCGCGGTGGATCATAAAGCGCGGTGGATGATAAAGCTGTCTTTACCATACCACAATGTTTGTATAGAATTGATTGTATGTAACTCATGCCTATGGCTAAGAATTCCCAAGTGTCATGGTAGGTCTCATGCCTGTCTGTTTCGATTATACGGCGCATAGCATCGGTGTATTTGTTATTGACAGCGTTGCACGTACAACCATCACAGAATTATTCACGGATACGACCGCACTAGAATTCTGAAAACCAGTTATAAATAGTATTCTTGCATGGTGTTTCATCGCCAAAAGCACTTCGAAGCCAAGCCAGGCTCTAATGAGCTGTTAAATTACACTTAAAATCGTAGAAAATCATACTACAAAATGTTCACGACTTAAATTCAGTGATGAAGACAAGCGATATTTAAAATGACGCCACAATGTAAAAACAAGTGACAGTTCACTTAGATGAAAGAAACTGTATTCTACAGCCAAAAACTTCCATTTTACAATGTAGTGATTACTTTTTAATATTGTTTATATAAGTGGCCACTTCCAGAAACTTATAGTGGGCCCTATGTATCACCTACCTGCCATTTTCGTTGTAAAGAAGCCAGAATAGACCGCTAGTGCTATCATAAAAAAAAACACGAATTCAATGAAGCCCTAAAGCAATCTTCTGCTTTAATTTGGCTAGCGTGGTTCTTCGTTGAAAACAATCGTCTTTTATAATAGAATCGTTTATTGATCGCAGCCGGCGGCACAACGCCTGTTTTGTTATGTCCAAAACAGTGGATTGCGACGAGCGACAGCGATTTGTAGAATTTAATAAAACTGGGCTTAAATTTAATCTTAAGAGGGCGGCAAGAGTGGCCCGACCCGGCCGCCTTTGTCGCGCCGCCCGCCCTCCGTGAGACGACTCTCGATCCCTCGGCGAGAGGGCCTAATGACGCGTAAGTAGGGCCTCTTATGGCGCCGCCTCTTTATTCGCGGCTATGATAGAGACATTGAATTGAAATTGCCTGAGGTCGCTCAAGTACGTACTCGTGTATAAACTGTAATGAGTGTTTGTGTTTGCTTCCTTATTGTTATTGCATTTAATATCAACTTAATTTTTAATTACGTCAAGTGGAAGAATCTATTATTAATTTTAATAAATTTAATTACATATTTGATACGTTACATACAGGAACAGCATGCATTTTATCATAAACACTAATGTTTTATTTCTCTTTCAAACGAATTAAAACTCTGTATTGGCTCATATTTTATCACAGAGACCTTAAACGACATTCGTGTTATATATGGAGCAGGTAGCAATGACACTATCTCGAAAACGAATTATACATGTTAAGTTTATTTACTTCACCAAGTTGTTATTTTTTGCATAATTCATAATTATTTGTGTAGATATGTAGGAGCAGTCTTCAATTCTTGTGAATTGGAGACTCCGGAGCTACAGTTTTTTTTTGTTTTTTACACTTGCGATATAAATAAAAGATTATTACTAATATATATCTGTCTACAACGTAAAAAACAAAAAAAAAACATACCACAAACATTTCGCAGCATTACTCAAAATTATAAATCGAACTGACCTGCATTTGCAACACCGCGAACACGAGCCCGAAAATTGCGGCAGCTGATGCGCAGATCACAAGTATGACGGCGGCGGCACTGGGGCCCGCGGGGCCCTTCTCGGCCGCCAGGTACGGCACCGCTTCGGCGATACGCCGCTTGCCCGCCGGGGACGAGTTGATGCAGCCACCTTTATGAAATCAAGACAAGCATTATTTCCTGAAACACAACATAAACTAACATAACGAAAAATTAAGTCTATATCTACGATCCTAACACAAATCTTTTGCTTAATTATAACATTCCTCAACCATTTTATACAAACATGCATCATTTTCTCTATAGATTTCTTTCGTCGTTATACTTCCAATTATTTCCAAGGGTCTTGAAATATCGTAGTCCACCTCCCACTCCCTCACATCATTACATCTTTCAAATCACCACACAACTGCTGTCAAACGGCTGTAATATTAATAATAATAATATAAACTCACGCCTATTTCCTACAAGGGTAGGCAGAGACTATAGATTTCCATATGGAACGATCTTTGCATATCTCTCTTGTCTCACTGACATCCATGAATATTTTAATGCAAGCTCGTCGCTTACGGGTGTTTGAAATTTGGGCCTTTTTAACATGCCACAATATGGTCTGTATAGAATTTTTTAAGGGGACCCTTGCCTACCTTTTCACCGCACACATTCTCTCACAGATTTTTTTTGTCAGTCTACGTTAATTCATCCTTTCCAGATGGCCAAATCACCGCAACATACTTCTTTCTACTGTAGTCACTACTTCTTCCTTCAAATCACATTGCTGTCAGATATCACTGTGTCTACATCTACCTTTCCGAGACACTCCACACATACTACGCAGAGATAGCATCTTCACTGCATTGATCCTACTTTCATTTTTCTTCAACCATACCCAGCTTTCATTACCATACATAAGCGTAGGGATTAGGACCCAATTATGGATGGCCAAGCACGCTTGTCGTGAGACGCTTTTGCTATTTATAATAGCAAGCAAGGCCCCATTCAACTATTGCCAGCATTAACTCTCCTTTCGATATATCTACAATGTTTACCATTATTTGTAAACAGACTACCCAAATATACAAACTGTTCGACTTTCTCACCTTCCATAAGAATACCTCATTCAGTCGTGCTTACGCCCCCTTTAAAACACCATCACCTTAGTCTTACCGACATTCACTTTCATACCCTTTTTCTTAACAGAATCATTCATTTTATTTACCATCTCCTGCAGCCTGCCCGTCGACGGCGCAAGGATTACTTGGTCGTCGGCGTACAAGAGGCCTTTGACAGATAGCTCATCTATCATTAGTCCACACTCATACTCTTTCAAATTATACATACAACTATCCATAAATAGGTTGAATAGCTACGGTGAAGCTACATATCCCTGTCTGACA
Source organism: Eumeta japonica (assembly GCA_005406025.1). Lineage (NCBI taxonomy): Eukaryota > Metazoa > Arthropoda > Insecta > Lepidoptera > Psychidae > Eumeta > Eumeta japonica. Next base: position 46,152 of record BGZK01001766.1, read on the forward strand.
CCCCTGTGGATGTCCAACCAGTCAGTGTATGCCCTATTTATTCTGACGCAAGCACTGGAACTCTGTATATGGATTGCAGAGCCTGTATCCATCCACTACTCACATCATGCATGGATAGGGTTTTCCATAGATCATTTTTTTCACTATACAATAAGCTTTTTTTAGATCTACGAAAATACAGAAAACCCTTTGGCCGCTGGCCAAAAACTTTTCTGCAATGTTTCGCAAAGAAAAAATGTATGTTGCAAATCTTCGTTTTCAGTTTCATTCAAAACTCTCTTGATAATGATTTTCGCATACAGTTTGCCAACGACGCTGAGGAGACTTATAGGACGGTAATTTGTGCAACCTCCCTGACACTTTTCCTTTATAGAAGGGTAAAATATCTCATTTATACAATTATATGGTTAACAATTGTTTTTTTTTATTACAACTATATAATATATAGTTTTATAATATACAATATAACGACCTCTACGATGTGACTGGTTTTACATCGTAGATTTCATATTAAATACCAATTAGGGATTTGTATCACAGCACATGCGCATATTTCATCATTATTTCAACGTCACAATCATTAATACCGTGAAATAAGACTGTATAAAAAACATAAGAAGAAACTAAATCTATCAATTCTAATTATATTGTTTACAAATCTCTTCAAAATTTTATAGTAATATTGTATAATTGCTATAAACTGAATATGTCAACTCAGAAATTCAGTCACTGAACATACGATAGAAAATCATACTTGGGATTTTTCTGTGAGATAAAACCCGTAACGAGGAAAGCCGCAGGAGAACCAGAGTAACCAACGTACCTCGGCTACATCGCTTGTAGAATCGATTTTTTTCGTGGAAGAAAGGTTTTCGGATGACAACAACGAACTGAAAGTTGCGTTGAGGCAGAATAGCCTCTGAGTGGACTGAGGACCTGACTAGAGTCATGGTTCATTGCGAACAGTGGTTCATAACCGTACATCGTGGAAATCTAAGGCAAAGGCGTATGCTCTTGCCCTAGATTCCCCCTTTCTACAGGGGAGGGGTTATGGAGGTTCAAACCCTTCCGCAATTCTTTTTACATGAATATCAATGGCATTATGTGCACACTTTTGTACGTTATATTTTCTTTAACCCACCCGATACTAAAACCTAGCTACTTCTTGCATTAGGGGGAAGGCTTACGTCGGGTAGTAGACGTCCAATGTCTAAAAAATATAAATATTATCATGATGAACAAAAACTTAGTTTAATTTAACTTATAGATAACAAGTGATTATTGTTCATCACTCCATCAAGGACGATAAATAAATCCTCACGAAATAATGACAACGAAGGAGATCATTTAGTTAACGATTGTATAAAGAAACAGGAAAAGTTAAGCTAAAGAAACGTTAACGTTAAAACCTCTCCGACTGAAGTATATAGTGCTCGCACAATTGAAAAAAAAAAGCCTAAGATGAAATTAAATAACGGCATTACGAAACAAATCAAGTGAACGATATATTCTTATTGCACTCATGAATATCATTATCATCGAACCAGACAAAACTTTTTTTTTGTTAAAACTAAACGATATGAAATACATATTTGACAGCCAACTTTTTAATTTTTGTATTTTCTTCTTTCTTTAGGTAAATTTTCTTCAAGAATACAAAGAACAGAAGTGAACATAACCCTAAACACAAATACAACTTATCTGGCGAGACAAAATGGAAAACTTTCAAGGCTATAAAATGAAAAGCAGCAGTAATACAAATAATATTATTAGAATTTTAGATACAAAGACAACTTAGGAACGGAATGCAATAAAAACAAAAGTTTAGTTCTTTGAAATGGAATTTTAAAAAGGCATAAGAATCTTTTAACAGCCAAAAGCCTTTTCTATACGCTATAAGAATGAGTTAGCCCCGACCGTTATATTTTAAACAGTTAAAATACAAAGAATCTTCCCAGAAAACATCTGATTGACAACAATGGATTTTTATTCCAGTTTTATTCATGTAACAAGAATACTAGTTTATATAGTTGTTTGTAAAAATTACAATTTTTAATTTTGTAAATGTTGTAATTTTTAATTTTGTAAATAATATATTTTTGTATAAGATAATATAATTAAACATATGTCTATACGTTTAGAATATGAGTATATATACATATATATATATATAAATTATCATTAGAAACCAAAAAATAAAAACCAACCTTTGTAGGAGTCGCAAACGCAACAATCTTTTGAATTGTTGAGACCGTTAGTAGAACAACAGGGCACGCATTGGTTATTCAGCCTGCCGACAAATTGTAAAGATGACAATTATATGTAAAACACAACGTAAATATTTTTAGTCGCTTTTTGTAACCTCTCAAAGCTTAACGCCGCGACATTGGTATTCGAAAAGAATGCCTACAAAATGTGATGTCAGAAGGGATCTCAAAATGTGATGTCAGAAGGGATCTGTCCACCCGGATACGCTGAACGGAGGCTTTTTGATACTCTAATAAGATATTTGCTTTGAATCCTTGCAAAATTCCTGAAGTTTGAGTATGATTTCTGAAAAACAATAGATCTAGGTTGAAATACTCGACTGTCAAAAGACATACCTTATAATTTTCAAATATCGTAAGTACTTTTTGAGGTTCAATTTTACGTAACAACCTGTGAGTGGAAAAACTCAAATTCAAATTCCATGGTGATGAAAACAAAATACTTACATATAAACTTTATATTTTTTATAACGAATGAGTAGATATAACATGATAACTGTATTTTAGGATATCGCGTGCGAAACTCGCATTTATGTAGTTTCATTTTTATGAAATTCCTTTTCTAGATGATGGATACGAATTGTTGGATAAAGAATTCATGTGTACAGCAATAAAATTATAGCTCTTTCCATGGTTTACGGTGTTACAAGAAAAAAGCAAAACGTTCCATTAACACTCTACATTTGATTAAACAGTTTACGTACACAACCTATCAACTAAGCTAACCTAACAACAGTTAAATTGTATTTAACATATCGCTCTTTTAATAAATATTGAAAATATCAGCTTAGATATTCAAGATATTTCCTTAAAGACGTCATAATAATATAATTTACATGTTATAATGTTACTGAAATAACAGACGTTAGTTGTTAAAAATTACTAGTTTGTTCAAATTTTTAGAACTAATCGGTGCTCATAACGAAAATGTTTGACGAATATTATAGCTGTTGCAATTTTAGTGGCCTGTTATTAACCTGTCTATATGCAGCGGCTGCGAACACGACGAACAACTAAACGGCCCGGAGCCCGAACAAGTCTTGCACGTGTCGTGACACGCACGGCAGCTCTGCGTCGGCGCGTCGTAGTACTGAGCTCCCAGGCACTCCATGCACACTCCTCCGTCCAGCATGAAGCCCGACGGGCAAGCGGTGCATCGCAGGGGGCCGGAGCCCGAGCATTCGCGGCAGTAATGGTGACAACGTCTGCAGCCACTCTCTGACGTGTAAAAACCTAAGACAACGGAAACATCTTTTAGAATGCTCTAATATTAACTTATTCTATGTCATGTTATCACACAGGCGAAGCCATGAATAGACTCTCAGTCATACAACACAATTTCAGCAACTTTAAAGGCCAAACAAAATATTTCGTACATAAGCATCATTTAATCTGATACGATTGTCAGGCAACTATTTAAATTTTCAAAACCGCTCTAAAAAAATAAGTTTATGCTCGTCTGTATGTTAAGGCGGGCATACACGTATTTTTTTAGATAGATAGACCTTCATTATTTTACGACAGCTGCACTGGATGAATTATCCGTCGAAAAATTTTTCTTTGATTCCTAAAATTGAACCGAGTACCATTTATTGGACTTCATAATTTAAATTAATACACATATTTTTTTATATATGCGTGCTTGTAATAACTTCTGCTCGCCAAATTCGCACTTTCCACAAACTTTTAATACCTAAGAATTTTAGTAAAGCCTTTAATCAAAAATGTAGTCCAAAAAAGAAAAACAGGAAAGTGCGCTCGCAATTAAAAGAGACCATAGACAGCTCTTCTCGTAGTATAATATCCTTCCTTCGTTTCTGCTATTTCGTTCTAGTGTTTTGATAGCATTCTAGATCAAATTAAAACCAATCAAAGTGATGTCACATTCAAATAATCGACAGTTATTTGAATATTTTCATTAAATTTAAAAACTACAAATTATAATTTTTTGAAAATAAATAAAGATTTTAAACTAAAGATTAATATTAAAAAAAATCAAAAGCTTGTGATGCACTTCACATTACAAATTCCTTTTGCATAACACTCCTTGCAGAAAAGGAATATTAAATAGACAATTAATAAAGGTCGACATCATTCCTTTGATGGTTGTCGTTAGGCCCTTTTCGAATTATTAACTTCACCAATTGATTTATTGACAAGTTCCAACCGTCCAACTTCAAATGCCACGTCAGAGAAGAAATGTCGGCAATTTCGTAACGCCGTGAAAGTCCGAAGACATTTAAGTGTCTGAGACGTTTGTGTTATTGTAGTTAAGTGATATTAGAAAGTGCTGTTTTAAAGTTTCTTATAATGCATATTATACACTGACTTCACTAAGTGATAATTCTGATGTCAAAGGGATAAGATATGACATGACGTTTAAATGGAGAAAAACAAAATTTCCCGCATGAAACCTTAATTCCAATAATCTAAATCCTACTATTATTTATCATTATGTTTACTAAAGTAGAATTATACATCAATCGTTTTGATAAAGATAAGCATTTAGAATTTATATGTTCCTAGTTGCCGGACTAGAATTATGTATTTACAAACGATCGTTTTAATTTTTTTTCTTAATGATACATCATATACACATCAGATTAGAAAATTACAATAGACTAGCTTTAGCCCTCTGTTCCACCCACGTAGACATGAAATAAATTCCTTCATCTTGTATATCGGCGCATCACAAAATCAAGATCCGATCGCTAACCCGTTTTCAATTTTGATCCCGGTCCCGTTCTCGATGTCAATTTCTTTCGTTTTCGATTTTAATGGCGGTCCCGCTTTCTATTCTGACTTCGGTCTCGATTTAGAGGGATAAACAATTGCATTCTAGTTCCCGCTCCTGCTTTGAACTTTGATCTAAGTACCTACTACTTCTCGTTTCGATTCCGGTCACGCACGTGATTCTAATTTTGATCCCGTAATTGAGTATGACCTCGGTCTCATTCTCGATTTCGATTCCGGTGTCTATTTTCATTTCTATGTCTCGCTCTATGTGCAATTCCTATTTTGGTACCAGTCATAATTCTGATTTGGAGGAAGATGAAGCATATGCTACTAATATCAAAATAAATTTAAGCTATGTTACTCGGAAATAGTGTAGCTCTTTTTATGAGTGAAAGAATTTTTAGAATGTTTAGTGGTAGAAATACGACGATGAACCAAGTTTTTTTTCGAAAGCATCTTTTTCATGCATACGATATATAACGAGTTTCATAGTACGCGAATAAAAAATTAAAAAATTAACTTGTACTGAATGTAAATCGATATAGTATATAGGAAAAACCGGACGCTGTTTTGAAACTAGATACAAAGAACGTATTTCGGCCTTTAAAAATAATAAATCAAACAGATCTCATTTTTCTAAGCATTTAATAGAAACCGGTCATAAGCTCAATAACGATCGCTAGTTCCATGTTTTCCATGTGTGTGAGAAAGGGTTACGTTTAATGTTTTGGAATCTTTCGAAATTTTAAAACGCAAAGATAAATAATAATATGCTCAACGACCAAATTAACATTTATAAATCGCCATTATTGGACGCTTGCCTGTAACTATTTGGGTAGTGGTTGGTGATGATTAGTCTGTGACAATTGACAAGCATGTTTATTGGTGGTGGTCTGTGGCTGCTAGTTACGATGCTTTCGTTACCCTTTGACGCATTGCATGACAGCAATTCACTTAACGAGGTTGTGTCCGCATTTGATTTTAACACTCCTTACGTCCTGGTGGATGTGACTGTCTGCATTTTCCTGTGAATTTGCCTGATTGGCATGAAACGTACGTAGAAATTAACAATATAACAATTAGCGTTAAGATAATTATAAAATTAACACATGTTTGGCTGTTCGATATCTGTCAATCCTCTCGAATGAATATTAAATTCTTTAGATGGAGATTCGTAGTGGAGGAGCAGGTTCAAGGGTCAGCGATGCGTTGCATGCTGCATGTTGCAAGCAAGCGTCTATTATTGATTTCCGCGAATTAATACCTCACATAGTAGAACATTTATAACGTAACGGAAAAAATTGATCTCCATCAGTACATTTTACCAGCAATCTAGTTACACCCTTTTCGTTGATCAGTTCTAATGAGCATTCAATACTGTCTTTCTGCGTCGGCGCAGTCACTCAAAATTTACTCCGATGTCTAACCTCGCGTCGTAAGCAGACGGCACTTGTAAATAATATATAAGCAAAGTTTATATCCATGGAACTTCGCAAAACGTAGCGTAATGGAATAAACTTCTTTCAATTCTCACCTGAGTCGATGTACCTGATCGTTTATTTACGCAATGTGCCTTCATCAAGCGTCAGGAATATCTACCAGCTACGATAATTATCATCCAGGTTATTGCTGATTTCTTTCAAATAGTATACAATCCTACATCAGCACTTCTGTTCACCGTATTTTATTCTAATCTTGGAATAAATATTTCGTCTACAAATAACGTATATTAAATATCCACGGGTGGGTTATAAATAAATGAATTAAAAAATTATGGAGTCATTCTCTAAAATGGAAAGAAATTTTAAAATACACAAGTGAAATTTATGATGCGAAAAAAAACTTATTATACTCCTATTTACACTTTTAGTTAATTTGTCCAGTTGTTTCATAATAAGATCTAATTGAGGATGTAGATAAATATTTCTCACTTCAATATAATGTAGTTAATGATGCACAGTATGTGAATGTCAGTTTTTGCATTACTACTTTTAATTATTTATCAAAAAATGTGTTCAACATTAATATTCAACAAATTACATTTCTAAATTGGTTTGCAATTTAATACAAAAGTATTATATAAAATGAAGTATTTTTTAAACGGAATAAGCAAGAATATATCAATTATATCCATCAACTTGTTAATAAAATCTCACGTTAGGGATAATAAATAGATATCTTTTTCTCATAAAAAAAAGGAAAGGATTTAATAGTAAACTCAACCAGGCAATGATTTTCAATCTAACGAAGTCTCCTTAAATAACTGTGAATGTCACTGTGACTTCGCTCAGATGAACACGGATATAAGATGAATTCCTTCGTCTACTCACTGGTTCCATTTTAATCTAGCATGATCTCGTGTCCCCTGAATATGATACAATTACATTTCCTTACTAAAAGGTATAAAACAAACAATCCCCTGACATTGATTTTAGCATAAATGTAGATGTACCTAAATGTCACAATAAGCACTCATAAATCCCCAACAGCAAACGCTGAAATTTCTTTCACAGTAAAAGAAAAAGCGAAAGAAAAACACAACACCCCAATTGTCAATACGAAAACAATTCCACAGAGTAAATATGAGAAGCGAGTAACCCTCGCGTCCAAACTAACGTTTGCAATGAGACATATCAATCTATGCGTCAACTCGAACGAAAAGTCAACTACGGCCCCGACAGTCCCTGGGCTTATATAATTTTTCTGTTCAGTGAGTTTGGAAATGAGTTGACGAGAGCCAAACGTAATATCGGACAACGTCAAGTCCGATGACAGGGTAATATCTGCTTTGGGCCGCGTGGGATGCGCCGGGATTAGTTTCACAACTCCAGCGAACAACTGATGATTCCTTACCGACTCGACTGGGAGATTGGAAAAATTATCCGTTTTGCCGACTAAACTTTTCAGGTATATGAATTCGGCGGTCGTGAGATTTACATCTAAATTGCTTGCCGAGCCAATAATATTGGATATAAAATATTTTGAATATAGTTTAACAAGGAACCCGGCTAAGGAAAAAAATCAGATGTGAATTCATAAACAACAATAAAACTAATTCACACACTAATTATGTATATTTTTATCCAAAAATTTAAGGGTTTCCCTTTATTCGTTCTTAGATACTGTAAATTATAAACACGAATACTAGGTATGTTGTGTGTAACAGATGATATTTCTATTTTTTGCTTTTAGCCGATAGCTGCTCAAATAAAATTGTGGTAGCTATTATGGTTATAGCGCGGCCATGCTGTATCAGCCATGCATACGCGGGGCCCTATTTTCAACACTAAATTAAAAGTATAAATAATGGAGGTAGAGTTCCGGGAGTCAGGACTTTTTTCTTGAAAATTTTCTTCTCTTTATGAATCTCTTTTTTAAATTTCTTAAATATTAATGGTTTTTGAGTAATAGCCAAAAAACGAAGTACCTTTTTTTTCAACTTAATTTGTTAATAACTTTTGCAATTTTTATTGTGCAGTAAAATAAATCCTTCGAACACATTCCCAATCTAATGAGCTATCGCACATATTTTTAAGACCTTTATCAAGAATTAACACGATTTTGAACTTGTCGACTAGACTAAGATAAGGATGCACTACGTCTGAAGGCTAGGAGAGGTTGCATTTACTTGTACGCATCCCCAACTCTACAGATAAAATTGTGCATTACGAAGTAATTTTAAAATAATTTCTCTTCATTCCATATTTTTTACATCCTTTTAAGAATATAAATGTATAATTGTTAGACAGATTTTCCGTAGTTGCCACCGCAACAGATACCATTTGAAAAAGAATTACAAGAATATAATAATTTAATTATAGCTAAAATTTGTATATGAGATTGTATCTTAATCATAAAATATAGTATTAATTTCCCAGACAGAATTTCAGTCGTTTATTAATTAAATAAAGCCAGATGTATTTAAATATTCGAGAAAATAGATGAGTTATAAATGTACGGCTACTAATTCGTAAGTTATGCGAAAGAGGTAACTGCAGTAGATGGCACCAAAGCGATAAAGAACTACATCAACATTAAAACCATTTATATAGATCATAATTTTATAAGAAATAGTTGTAATCAATTTTCTCAAATTGATAAACGTTCCAATTATTTTATAATATAAACACGATTAAATAAAATGAACCAAAATGTATTGTATAATAAGATTACAAAATAAATTATTAACGGTACAAGTGAAAAATCGGAATTCTACTAGAATTCAACAGAGAAAAAACTGAGTAGCAAATTAAATTAATTTAAATAATAGGTTAAGTAATATTTAACAACGCAAAAAGTAAGTATTTAAATGAACTCTTACGAAAAATTACAAATCTCATATTCTTATTTGAATACGCACATTATATTAAATTTTACTCACGTAAGACTAAATCTCTTCAGTTGGCTATCGTTAGCGATTGTTATGTGTATGTTGCAACTTTTCATTTTGAGCTTACCTTGCGGACACTCCGGATGACACTCGCCCGCGGCTAAACGCCAGCCCGAAGGGCAAGACGCACACTGATCTCGGCGAGGCCCACTGCACGTTCGGCACGATAAGTAACATTTGGAACACGCGCCGCGATCCGCATAGTACCTAATAACATAAGTTAACAAGATAAATATTAATTTTATATTGTTTATTGCTAGGAAAATAATGTATCTGTATTAATCAGATACGTTATTTTCCCAACAATATATTCATTATTTTACAAATAAAAATATTTTAATGGAAACGTCCCTTAAATAAACGTTATAATAATTGGAAAAATAATTCCCTTTTAAGTGAGTAATATTACTAAAAAAATGTTCTACCCATCAGCGCAAGAAGTGCGACAAGCACCAGACTGCAACCGCAATGCGCCTGCGCACGTAGTACAATTCAATCGTGAAGAGCACGTCGAGCAGCCATGAACACACCGAGAACAGCGGCCTGCTTCTGGATAGTAACCTCTAGTACATTCTGAGACACATCTGTGGACGAGAAAACCGATTTGAATTTAGAAATTTTATCTAATTATATGCTCTAACATGTAATTATTATAGTAAAAGAGACATTTCATTTTTTATTAGTAGAAATATGAAAAAATCTAGTTTTGCAAATTAATCAGATCAAAAATACAGACACTTCTTAGCACTATTTTTTTAAAAATAAATTAATCACAAAGTCTGTATGATAATTGAAGTAGAAAAGTTTACCTGCTGTCCTGCAACAGTCCTGATGAGGGACATGTGAGACAATGTTCCTCATCTTCACCGTAACAAGTCTCGCAAGTATCGTGACAGCGCTCGCAACTCGTCCCCGTACTGTATTCCCCGACTGTACAATTGCTCTCCGCTTTCCCACATTTACCCTTCTTATTCAACGCCCAATCATTTTCACACGCAAAACAAAAACCACTCGTACAGCTTACACAACCTATACTGCATCTGGTAAAAAAATAGAAATATAATTAGTAACGGGTGTTGAAAGCGAGCATTTGAGATTGCAAAATAAACACTCACTTCATACATTCCTTTCTTTTTTTGTCAGGATAATAACCAGCAGGACAAGTTGGTAAACATCGACCTTCAATCATATAGTTTGAGGCGTGACAAGTAACGCACTGTGCTTCGCTAGGACCCTCGCACGTATCGCAACTCGGATGACACTTAGCACAAGTGTCGTCCTCTGTTTCAAAATATGAAGGGGGACAAGCGGCTAAACAAGACCCTTCATGTAATACTAAATGGTGCTCACAAGATGTACAAGCGTCTGCGCGCTCTGAGCAAGTTGCACAATGTGCAGCACAAGGACGGCAAACACTGGAGTCGCTATCCTCCCAATAACCATCTGGGCATTGTTGTAAACACACTGCCAAATCGGCGACGAGTAAATGACCCGGGGCACAAGTCAAACAGGAGTCTTGACCGGACCCAACACAAGTCTCGCACGATTCGTAACAGGGTAAACAAATATATTCTCGATTAGCATAACTGCGCGGTGGACAGCGAGAAACGCAGGTATTTTCTAGTCTGTAATGTTTGCATGCAATACATTGCGTTGGACCTTTGCCGTAACAACCCTGGCTGTCGCATTCTGGATCACAATCATGTTGTACACGTTTATTATTAGAATCAGCAAGAACATTCTCACGTTGTGGCTGTGGTAGATTTTGTCCGTCGAGTTGTGCCACCGCCTTCTCCGGCTCGGAGCCCGCTGCGAACAGACTCGGGAAATTCGAATAACTGGCAAACGAGTCGGTATTATAGTAGGAATCACCGACAGATTCATATCCATCGGCTACGGACGGAAATGCAAATTGAGGTGCTACCTGATAAGGTTTCTTGGACCGAAGTCGCACTGGATCGATTGATGTGCCATAAAAAATTAATTGCCATTTTTTCAAAATACCCGGTTGGTTCACATGCCTGTTACCACCATTTACAATCTGTAGTGTCCATCGTCCTTCAGCACGTTCACCCCAAAAATGAACACTTAAGAATGGCCAATCATCAAAGTTAGAACTAATAACGTCTCTCGGTCTTTCAAACAGTAATGTAGATATAGTTCCCATAGGAGATGTTAGTAGAATTCTAAGGTTCCCCCGGGGGAAAAATCTTAATGATATTTTGCACTGTACATGTTCTAAATAACGAACTTCATTAACAGAACCACTGCATCCGTTAACATCCATGTGTGTTGAAAGAGTGTAACCGAACGATGGGTCTATCGGTTTATCCTCGTTTATTTCTTGCGACTTACATATATGCTGAGGTGGCACTGAAACCCATTGTTCTGCGAGATTAACCATTTCTGAAGCGTCCATGAGACCGTATCCAAACTTATGACTTACTTTTCTTTTCACTCCATTTACAATCCATCCAGTTTCTTTTTCCAATGGCTCAGGACGAGACGTCATCACAACTAAATACTGCATATCTCTCCATGTTAAATCTGGATTAGCTTCTAACGCTAAAGCACATATTCCAGCAGCCAAAGGAGCGGACGCTGAAGTACCTGTATGCTCAACTGTGCAAATATGATCCGGTCTTAATCTACCATCCATATCGACAGTAGCAACACTTTTATCGTGACCTGGTGTACCAGAGCTGTATGTCGAAGCTAGAGTAGAAGAACACTCTTCCAAATACCACGGTTTATAACCACCTTGTGTAGCACTAGATATGGATAATGTGAATATACTATTGGTATAACCATCACAGTTACAAGAATCCGTGTGTCTACCGCCGTTGCCAGAAGCCCACACAAATATAGAACCTTTACCTCTCCGACCGCTAGTCACGCCATAGATAAAAGCTCTGAAATAAATACAAAATAGAAATTATACTCGTTCTCTACTATAAAATTCACAATTCACAAAAATTTGTAAAATTTAGTACCTTCTTGCAAGAGGTCCAGGTCCATCAACAGTCTTTCCATCATCCTCAGGTCCCCAAGATGCACTGTAAACGTCTATGTGATCTGGATTTAAGCCCAACGCTCTAGCTTCCACAGCATCATTGACAACACCATCAAGCATTCGAACGCCTCCAATACTAGCATTATAAGCAATGCCAACGCCACAATACTGATTATAAGCCACTGCTGCGACTTCACCGGCACATCTTGTCCCATGTTTATTGTCACCATTGTCTTGTGGCATCGGATCATTGTCGTTTCCATTGATATCTGTCGAGGCATTGGGATCCTAAAAATACATTAAAATGGTATACAAGTATACACATAATACCGATTAACAAAGAGAACATTTTATGGAGATCAAATACTAGTAAAATGAATACCGGTAATATATAAGTAATATTTAGACTCACATAATTTTGTGCAAGATCTGGATGATTTGTCTGTATTCCATCATCGAGAATGGACACCACCACACCTTTGCCAGTGTAACCTTTCTGCCAAGCGGACGCTACATTCATATCTAACCCATCCTTTGCTCCACCATTCTGAACAAATACATAATATTATCAATAATAAATTTCAATCAAAATGTATTAATGAACTTAATTAACCATTTATAAATTTGTTGATTCTTACCAGATACCATTGTTCTTTAAAGAGTGGATCGGGAAAAAAATTACTAGAAGCCAGCGCTCGGTGATGTGTGCGATGCGAAGGCAACCTGCGCGATAGCTGCGACCACAGAGCTCCATCATAAGTGTTGTAATCACGTTTTGTTCGTCTCCGTTCGCGCTGTTGTTGTATCCATCGCACCTAAACGGAATTTCAAATAATAATTAAAAGCATACTCGTACAAATCCATACAAATGCAAAACCATCTGCTGTCGAATTTAAGTTTATTTTAAATGGGTGTAGGTCACAATCCCTACGCTGGCTCAATGCTTGTGGGAATATCAAAAATCCTTGAAAATTTAAATTTCAAAAACGACATAATGTTTTTATTTAGTCCCTAAAAGTTATAATAAATAATATTTTGTGAACCACACATCATTTAGAAAAACACTCTGTGAAGCAGATCAAGATTGCAACTTGCGTATCCAAGGTCCCGGACCAGCAAACTAACTTTATTTCATAAAAGGCCTTTAATTACATTTAAAGTACAAAATGTGAAATTAACACAGATGATAATACTAAAATTGAAAATAAATTAGCCTAAGACAACATTACTATACTAGACTGAAAACAGACATGGAATCTCGTTTCTAAAGTGACAGCATTCGATCACTGCATGTTACTAAGGATTATCATAATGCAAACATACGTATATGATTAATGAAAAGTATAAAATGCCACGAAATTCAATATACAATTTAATTCAAACTTTTACATTCACAAAACATCGAAAGCTTGTATTCCTATATTAATCAAAAGTTTGTTCTTAAAAGAGACATCCGATCTGTATTTGCAAAAGAACACAACAATATGTACATATTTATGCAAATACAGTGAAACAGATGTCTCGCCCTTCGTAGAAAGCGGCAAAAAAGGGTCAAACAGATCGATCCATGCGGTCAAAGTGGGCCCCGTGGCCGAGCCGGGCCCGAGCCGAGGTGCGAGCAACCCTTCCGTTATTAGTTTAGGACTCTATTACACAAGTTTACATGTTCTCAGAGAAAAACTTATTCAGTCCGCTAAACCGCTTCTGAGTCTAATATCCTGCATGGTGGCAACCTCGCAGCATAACAAAAAGAGAAATGTGAATATGTTATAATCAACTTTCTAATATCAACTTTACGTTTGTTTATAACGCCAAAGAGTCGACTTTGCCTGATACGCCTCGGGCGAACTTATTCTTTCATGCAGAGAACGTAGAAATTTCAGAAAATGGCATCATAAATTACATGTGTCAGTAACAAAAAATGATAAATTTAATTTCCATCGTTCCGTCTCGCCTACGGGTAGCGGGAAGCGAAACGAGGAGCAGAGAGGGCGCAGTTGCGGGTTTTTTATTAAATTAAACATGGATGGAGACAAACAGCGGCCGCTTGCTTTTGCCCCGTTCATCCCGCTTTAAATCTGCGCATGGGAAAAGCGAGTAAAGTCTAATGCAATAAGAGATGAGTGCATCACATTATTTTCCTAAACATGGTCGAGAGAGTTTTGTAAAAAATGTAACGAGAATAATATTTTGTCTATTCTATCATGTAACAAGCTTTTTTTTTTAATTTGAATATATTTAATTACATCGATAAAAACAAATCACTAGTGCTAAATTATATGATAATATTTTTGTGAGGTAGGTATGTGGTGCCTTATAGAAACCGTCATAAAATGTTATAACATAAATAAAACAAAACAGCAGTAGCTTTCTGTACATAAAACTAAAGAATGAAGCACTTTTTTTTCGCACACTTGTCATATCGATTTTTATGCATAATCATAATAATCTGTTGACATAACCAATATTAAAAATATAAATCGATCGCTCTCAAGGTCTCCTACCACCGTTTTAATTCACGAACGACTCTGATCTTAAGTCGTCGTCGCTAGTGTTGTACAGGTCTGGAGCTAACGCCGACGTCATTTAACGTGGCGACTGCGTCAGAGATCGTAGACATAACGTGCTCTATGACAGCAGAAAGGCATAGAGCACATGGTTCATTTCTTTTAATCAAATCAAATTTGTAAATTTATATATGATCAAGTGACGAATTTGTTACCTTACGTTTCGTAAACAATGCACTGGTCAACACCGCTCGAAATATTATTTATACGAAAAGAATATAGTATAATATAAATTTTAAGTAGACACCCGCAGGTATGTAGTGATAAGACTTGCGGCCTCGGCTCGCGACGCCGGGCGTCCATGCTCATCAACATGAGAAAGGCGGTGAACAACAAATAAACGAGGTGGCGTTCCGCCCCCGTGTTTTATTGGCCCTCCGTTGGCCATAAAATGTGCGCATGTCGCCTTAAACTGCCGCCAGCGCGTGCACCAGGAAGTTGAAACAAAACTGCCACGCCGCTTGAACATCCGGTGGTGTTCTACGCCGGCCGGTCCTGTCTCAAAAGCGACGACGTATTTTTTGCGAGACTTTCGCGAATGTTAAATTGTATTACTTAATTAAAGCGTATATTAAATGAAAATATGTAAATTATATTCCACTTGAAAACTCGAAACGAAGAAAAAAATATTGTTACGACTCCGAGATTTTAAAAGATTATTTTTTTATTTCCCTACAGTATAGAAGGTTGTACGTTGTAATATTAGAAACAGCGATGGCCGAGAAAAACGTTGCGTTTGTACCAAAAGGTTTTGATCGTAATCGCTGTCGAATTGATCAATACCTTTTTAACTGAATCAATGTTCAATCGCTCGTTGTGTATGCTAAGGCATCGGTCTCCAACTCATCGGTCATTGTAATTGCTTTGGTGAAGACAGAAGCCAGCAGCCCCCAACTCGAACAGGGCCGGAGGAGATATTTAGACTAAACTATCAATCTGAAGTGAAAATAAAGACGGCATATTTACGCCTTACTCGTGGAGCGATAAAAAACTGTTGTACAGTCGAAATAATTAATATTTCCTCCTATTTGGCTGATATTCGAAAATACCTTTTAATATCTTGAACAATAAAAATAATTTATGTCGTATATGACATTTGGCAATATGCCAGTGCTCTGATTGTATCTCGAGGTGGTTTGATTATATGTTGTGTGATTTGATTATATATGTGCGACGATGTGGTCAGTGAATCAGTGATGGATACCCTAGAAAACCTTGTACGTACCAAACTGACGACATACTAAAGAAGAGCTAAAATTTGAGCACCGAGGAGGCGATTCTCGGACCATGTGGAAATTGTCACATGAGACAATTTTGAAATATGAAATTTCCATAATATTCCGTATGCAAAATGACGAAATATGTCAAGTAATGGATAAAATACGTATTCTCACATCTTAAAATAGCTTCTATTTAGAGATGTGAATTTTTAATAGGTATGCGAATATATTTATAACACTTAAAACGGAAAAAGTGAAGCTTTAAAACCTTTCGATCTGGATTAAAAAGACCGTTGGATGATAATAACAGGTGACTGTTAGTCATGATTGCATTAAAATAAGGTGTTACTCATATGATTGATGTACTAAATTAAACACGTAACAATTAGTGTCGTGTGCTACGGTGTACCTGATAAACGTCACTGAAAGCCGTTTGACAATTGTTTTGAAAATTTTTTGCGATAAATGGAAATATCATATAAGTTTTATAAGGAAACTATTTTTTTTTTTTTCGCAATAGTTTAAAAGTTATTTCAAAATAAAATTAATTTTGAATCCAGTACCGAAGACACACCGACAGCTCCCGAACAAACCCGAGCGCGTGTGACGTCATAATGTTAGTTGTCACTCATTGCAGTTGATACAGAAATAATAAGGACAGTGTATTGATTGATTTAATTCTGTTGTCATAGTTAAATATTCAAATTTATATTGATAATGTCGAACCAAAGTTATCGTTCTTGTTTTGTACCATTATGTACGAATACTACAAAACAACTCCTAACAAAATGTTTTAAATGTTCCCCAAGATAGCAAACGTCGAAATAAATGGTTTCAAGCAGTGCACCGTGATAATCCCAAAACAAAATCGAATTTTTTTGTTGTGAAGATCATTTCGATGTAAGTATTTCTTAATACCATTGTTATTAATTATTATTTATCTATACAAATCAAACAAGTAGAGTTCAGTCAATAAATTTTTGAACTGGACTCCAAATCATAACCTTTAAAATCATAGCATTAAAAAAATTTTTTATTGATAATTTAAAGTGCTTAAATAATAAATTCATATAGCTTTATCTAATGATTGGGATTCAATTTGATATATTTATAGTTTTATAACGTTCTAGGTTATGTATTTAACTAGATCAAAATTTTTTAATTTTATATTAAAGTGGTTGTTCTCTTGTTATAATAATATTTAAATAATTCTTATGATTTCTGTTTTTTTTTCTAGTTGAACGTCAGTTTTTAAAAAATTGGTTATCATAAATATATCAACATCAGGAATATTATCAGACTTTGCCTTTATAAATCCTTTATCACACATAGCTAATCGGAATCAACTAACGACACGTTTTTTAACAATAAATTTTCAATATTATTGTCTAGTAACGTGTAATAGCCGTAAACTCTGTACTGTTATTAAATAGCTATAACATTATGACGTCACAACTAGCGTGACCACCATGGCGCGTTTATAGTCACGTGATTTTTTAAATTTTATCAATTTTAATCGTATATAATTAACTGAAAAATTTTTTTCTAGTTTTTGCATTAAATATCAATATTATTAACAATAAAGTTTTAAAATACATGAAAAAAATCAATAAATTTTTTTTTTCAAAATCCCAATTGCTACAGCTAGGAAATTGAGAATAATGAATTAGTGTTTTTCCTTGACATTTATAATTTCTTAAAAAATGATCACATTAATCCAGTATTCATTATTAAGTTTATTCTATTAAATTTATATTCTATTATATATCTCTTCAAAAAAATTCCCGTGTTATAATTTCCGCATGGGACGAGAATCGTCTCTCTGAAACGAAAGAGTTTCATTGAAACGATTGATGCAAATCGATGAAACAATGGATGTATGTAAAAATCGTCACGTTTAGATCCGTGGTATCCGTGGTACTCTACAGGGAAGCGGACGTGGACTAAAGCTATGTTGTGGAACAGATACTAATTTAATGCATTAAGAAACCTAACGCAAAGCACGCAATTTACTAGTACGCAAGATCGGTAAAAGAACTAAAACACTCAAGACTACCCAAAAAAAATCCGTAGCTCACTCAAATTAATATTATATTCATATGCACACAAGGACGATAACGAGTTGGCAACTTTCCGAATGTTACGGGAGTTCCTGGACGGCGGTGATTATAGAGCGACCCACATGCACGTTTGCTGTCTATACGACAAAAAATATGTACATACCCGCCGTGCATCAATCCGGGACGCGGGCATATGAATGTGGCGCTCAATTAGGCGCGGCGGGGCGCGGGTCGGCGCGGCGAGCGCTAATCCCGGACCTTACTTAATCTTTTTGTCGTCCGATGTATGGACTGCTGTCCCCGGGCTCAATTTATGCCGGAGCTTGTCCCGTTGACATTTTTCAAAGGAAATTATCCGAAGGGGCGAAGAAACCCGACGTAAAAATGTCGCAATACTGTCGCGAGCTTATGTGCCGCCGTCGCGCCGGCGAAATAAACTGCACCGGGAATGAATTTTATTTATCGCAAGCCGTTACTCGAGCCTGTTACTTTGGGAGTCGAGATGGGTTCATTCCGTAATCGTTGAAACTATCGTCTGTAGCTGGACGTGGGAAAATTTTACATAGATTATTTTCATACATTTTTTTTTTTAAATGAGCGATGACTTTATAGAGAACGATTTTTAATATTGATTATTATTTACGCATCTATCATGCAAATATTATTTCATTAGAATATCTAAAAGATTCCGTATTTATCTAACTAAGAATTATACGTAACACCAAAATTATATAACTGAAATGGAAACAACATTTTCGCAAATACGTAGTATGCGAGAGGCGTTCACTGTAATGTGAGAATGACGTACAAATTTTCTGAAAGCAAAAAAAGTAAATACTAACTGGTAAAGCTAGAATATTTATTAGATTTAAAAAAAAGAAATAATTTGAATATCTTTTGGTTTTTTTTTTAAACGCAAGTCTTTTATCTGTAGACAAACAAAGGGATATTGTTGAAAATGGAAAAATATGAACTGGGCGCGGTTATTAAATATCTGTTTTTGGAAAAATTCACCACAGAACTAGTTGGGAACGAATTCTCCAACGTATTCTATTTGCCCATTGATGCGGGGAATTTAAACGTGGAAGAATCTCCATCAAAGATGACCCTCGCTCGGGTCGCCCAACATCAGTGACCGAAGAGATAGTAAAAAATTCAAAAAATTATTTTAGCAGATCGTCGTGTCACGGCAAGTTTGATAGCCGAAGAAGCAAAGATTTTGATTGGTAGTGTGCATAGCATTTGACACGAACATTTGGGAATGAGAAAAGTATCCGCGCACTGGGTCCACACAACGCTTACGGATGTATAAAAACCAAACAGATTGAACCTTTATCTAGCTTTTTGGAACTATTACAATATCCAGATACTTTTTTGGCTCGATTTACAACCATGCATGATGCTTGCTTTAATGATTATAATCCAGAAACAAAATTACAGTCCATGACTTAGAAAAGGCCAACATCATCAAGCCCTAAGAAATTTAAAGCGAGTCGTTCTGCCGGAAAAATCATGGGTTTTTTTTAGTATAGTGTAGGGGTGATCATGATAGAATTTCTCGACCAGGGTGCTACTGTTACGGGTTTTTTGCATGTATCACAAAAAAAAACATTGCGTAACGAAATTCGAAAGAAATGGTGAGGGAAAACAGCAGAAATTCTTTTGTTCAAGACAATGCCTCGGCTCACAGGTCCGCCGTTCCTATGGCCGCAATTCCAGATGCTGGCTTCGAAATAATTAACCATCCCCTATATTCACACGACCTTACCCCAAGTGATTTCTATCTATTTCCAAGTTTAAAGGAGTGGTTGAAGAAAATGAAGCACTAATCGCAGCAGTACAAGATGTTTTAGGTGGTCAGAATGAAAAGTTTTTAAGAAAAAATTTTAAGCTTAGAAAAAAGACATGTCAAGTGTATTATGTTAAAGTAGACTATATCGAAAATTAAAATAATAGTTCATAAATGTTACTGACAACATATTCGTTCTATTTTTATTGAACACTCCTATCGATTCCTGAACAGAGTTGATATATGTTAAAGATTGTAAATGACAGAATAGTAAATGTTACACTCACGAAGATTTGATAATAAATTTTAAAAATGAAAAAAATTCTAGTTTATTAATTTACCATTCGCTGGCAATATTTCCCTTAAAACATTTATTGACATTAGTAATCAATTTCAGATATATACGCCAATCTTTCCAGTAATTTTTAAGATTTAAAATAATTCAGCGAAACATACAGACAAGGGATTGAAAATGAGAATATCTTTACCCTTATTTTATACAAGGCATAGAATCTACTTCGAAATCAAATTTGAAAAATACATACGTCTGCAAAACAAATATAAAAAATCGTTTAAAAACCATGTCCAAAAAAAAACAACAAATAGAAAAAAGCTAAGCACAAAAATTACCATTACCATTTACCATTATATTACCAATTACCATTCAGTTCAAAAACAAATTAATAAAAATTTAAAAACAAAATCCACACCTCTGGCTCATCGTTCAGTTTGTGATGGTGCTCGTGACTTGGCTCCGTTGAGCGCTTGCTCACTTCGTGGTGGGACAGCAAGTAGTAGTCTTTAAGAGAACCGATCTGAAACAAATCCGAAAAAATAGGTCAATACATCATTACTAATTCAATTGCGGATAATGATCATACACCATTAAAATTTATCTTTCCAACACGTCAATCTAAACGGGAAATCATCATAAACGGACAATAAGTTACATACATCTTGAAATAATAACTGATTTGTTAGGCGTAACATTTTGGTATAAACAAATAATATAAACAGAAATTTAAAGTTACATTATTGTATTAATTTCATAATAAATTTCCTTTTCATCATTTCAAATATTTTTGCAAAGCGATTTTTATGGTCTATCATTAAATGGCAAATTCATATTTCTAATTTCGACGGCAAAAAATTCGCCAACCATAAAGCTAACTTGGACTTTGCGTAGCTGTGCGGCGCGGTCGAAAGCCGGCCCGAGTTCATCTAGCTAACGTAAATATTATGAGCGTTCGCAATAAAAGCTTGAGGAGCTTAAAAGTTCCAACTGTACAGGCGGGCGATATGCGCGCGAGCCTCTCGACGGCCGAATGTATTTTTCACATTAGAAAGAATTTATCGCAGGTTGCACTCGCACGAAATATAGCTTATGCAAGGATTAAATAGTTTCCTAACTCGCGTTCCAATCGTTTATTATTGTTCTAATGTCTTCTATAATATATTCCTTTTTACGAAATGTAATAATAGTTCAATCATGTTTTAGGTTCATTTCTCAAATGAGTCACCATTTCCTAATTAGTATTAATAAAAAAATGAACAAAAAGTATTTAATAATAAATAATTTTTTATTGATATATTAAATATATATATATATATATATATATATATATATATATATATATATATATATATATATATCCTTCATAATATTCGGTATTTTTTATTATATTTTTAAAATAAAACAACTGAATAAGTAATCCTACATAGTTCATTAAAATACTTCTTTAAGTTTCAATTATTACATCATTATTTCTTTTCCTCGATGACATAAGTGATTTGTGACATGAGTGACAGTGAAACCACTGCCAGTGGTTTTAATTATAATAATATATTTAATTAATATTAATAAAATATCATTATAAGTAATACAAAAAAAATAGTAAATCACAAAAATTAAAATATAGATTTTTTTTTAATTTTCACTTTAATTCTCGATAGTAACATAGTGACTGCTAGTTGCTAGTCTGTTATTAACAATACTAGCTTAAAAATAATAACACCAAAAAGCGGAAATCCAGATTCAAAGATAATTATTTAAATATAAGCGAATCGGATGACCATCTATTATACCGTATGGAATGAATCATTTCACGTTCATATATAAGCGTTTTTCGACAAATATTCATAATCTCCTTTTTTAAAATAATATTGTCAAAGAAACCATAGTCATTGAGTAACCGTTTCTGAAAAAAATAGCTCAGAACATAAGCATGTGAACGTATGAAGTACTAACCCTAGCGCTTAGTAACACGACGCGCTCAAACCGGCCCACCCCGTCAATCGATGCTCGCACGCAGCGGGCGCCAGCAGCCAGTGTCTACTAAATCCGCCGCGGGTCCGCACGTCTGCGCGCGGATAACGACCGAAAGCGCGGCTTTAGAGGATTAGGTAATTTGTTATAAAGTGTTACCTTTACGATATTGACGTTTTTGAAACTTAGATTGTGTAACTAATATTGAAGTATTTAATAACAATGCCATTCACAGCTATCGAATATGTAAACATGATTTATTGTTGAGGAGTTTGCAGAGGTGACATCGCTACGGTTCTAAAATTTTATAGTGAAACTTACCCTGATAGTCAACAACCTGCGAGTCCATGAGCAATATTAGGTGCTGTTTGCCGTTTACGCGATAATTTGCCTACATGTGGAAAATCAGATATTAATTTAATAATACCGTCGGTGATATTCACATCATTGACAACATTGAAGGTCAGATGTTGGTAAGTGAATAGATAAAACTATTTAAAATTAATACATCGCATAACCCATTCGTCATGAGCCCGGGCGCGGAACGGAGCGCGGGGCACGTAACGCGCGTGGGCGCCGTCTGGCCGAACATTTCGTAGAGTTTTCTCTGTATTATTTTATATTATTTATACGCATAATTTCAATTATATATTTTTGTTATAGTTACTTTTGCAAAGTTGTTTTAAAAAAGGAAGAGATTAAGAATATTTGCGGAAAGATACGTGATCGATTCCATTCGTTACATACAGCGAGATGCAAGGTTACTACGAATGTTGAATGGTTATTACGAATAAATAATGAAAATGCTCAGAATCGAAGCATTTTCAATTTGAAAAAAAAAAAAAACGTCGTCGGAGGACCCTGAACCTGATACCTACAATAAAAAATCGCATCAAGAAGTTACGTTTACGAAATTCTATACTGTAGGTGAGACGGTAACGAATAATACGTATTTTTCCGTGATAGATTTGGTGAAAATGATATCTTTAACACAACAGGATATGTAAAAATAAATGTTATATATTTTACATTGTGATTCATAGTTCCATAGAAAGTTTTATTGTGCAGCCCGCCGTAAGCCTGTTCCGTTCCAAGGAAATATCTTTCAAAGTATCGAGTTATGTTTCTCTTGTACGCTAATATAAACAAACGTATTTTCGAGTTTTTAAAATCCGAAAATATTCAATTAGGTATTTAATTAGCATTTTGGATCGTTTATTTCAATATCATTTTTGTTTTATTAAAAATTTTTGAACATTAAAAAGCTGTACATTTATAAATCTTTTGAAATTTCCATAATCTTTAAGAAATTGATAAATGCAATTTAGAAACCTTTTTATCCAGGCCGCTTTCGAAATCGATCAAACAATTCCGAAAATTCTCGAAAGAAAACGACAAAGATGCATATATTTTTAAATTTTCCGCATGGCCATATTTCTCAAGTTACACATTCAGTTTATTGTACAAATTATACAAATACACAATCACTTTAATCACTTTACTCTGTAAAACTCCTTCGAAATGTGACACTCTTCATAATTTCCGCCTCTTTCACACTCTCTCTATTCATCTCTATCTCCACCACTTAACCGCTTAAGTACAATAAAAACATTTCAGGCTATCATAATTCAATCCAGAGCGACGGGGCGTAACACAAAAAAAAGCAATCGTTACATAAACTCGATTCAATAAACAGATTCGAGATCTCGGAATATCGAAAGGCCTCATCCTTATTGATGACCACTCGAGACGTTAAATTGAAAATCTATATTCATACCTCAAGTACGACGAGCTTTTGAGTGTAATGTAATATTTTCGCTTTCGTATTATTTACGATATTTTTTTTTTCTTCCTTTTTTTCTTCTCTGTCGGCTAGACTTATCTCTCGACGTTTCGTATTACATGATCGTGATAGCTTTATTATGACAATTTGTAGTAATGCTTTTGTCAATAAACTTTGCTTTGCCATCGCTTTCGTGTAGGACGGAGTTTAACCATATGTATTTTATGTGATGGTATTACACAATGAAGTCTTGGCTTCCTATTGCTCTCTATCCGTCCTTCGTTTAATGTGGTCGTTTGATCAAAAGTTTTGAATAAAAGGCGATATCTTTGTCGATGCGCCTGAATAAGCATTTAATCCCACTTTCTGGTATGAATGCAGTAGTCTGCCCTTAATCATTAAGCTACTAACGCTCTTTTCCTGAATTAAAACTGTACAACAAAATTTTGAAAAGTTTATACACATCAAAAACAGAATTGACAGTAACTTGATTATGCATTATTTTTATACTTCCATGAACCACACTGCGCTGGACGTTTGCCTGCGGCATGCAGTTACACGCAGCATGCAACCCACCATTGACCCTCAAATCTATTTTTCCATTACAAAATCTTATCATACGATTTGAACATTGATTCGAAGTATTAATAGATACGAACACTTAAGCAAGTGTTAGTTTTTTATTTATCTTAACCGCCAATTTCTACCTACGTTTCATTTGAATTAAGCACATCTTCAGACACTGCACTGATTTAAGGCCAAGTGCAATGCCAAACGCAACGCGTCACGCCCCACATTGTTTTGTGAGAAGGAGAATCGATTTAAAGCGTCAGAGTAAGGAAGATGGATTGTCATTTAGTTACGCAGAACTTTTTGTCGTAAGCGACATTTTAGTTTTTTATTTATAATGAGAAAACTATTTATTATAAACAAAAATGCATAAGGCCAACCCTGTATAATTATATTTTACTAATAATGTTTAAATTTTGTTTTTTTAGCGTTTGTCCTGTTAGAAATTTATTGGTATTAGTGTTTTAAGTGAACGTACTTTAGTATTTTTTATCATAAAGAACATGCTGTGTATTTAAGCTTTCCCTACGGTAGAACTCAGAACATATTTTGTATACTTAGAATTTTTTTTTGAGTTTGCTAAGTATAACAGTTTTCTAGAAATATTCGTTTAAAGGTACCCATAATCAAAGCATACTTGGCCTTAAGCATGCGCTTCTATTTTCAAATTGTTGTAATACAAAATGATACAAGTAAACGCATAGCCTTAGCGAGCGCATAGTGACGTTCATGAATACGGGCGATGGTTATAATAAAATATTTTTATGAATGGCCATTTCCCACTTGCTTATCATTTAGCATTTATTGAATGTAAATTGTTCCTCGATATCCTAATATTTGTGTAAATGTTTTTTGTGTGTGTGCGTGCGTGCGTGCGCGTAAGCTTGTGCGTTTGGGATGTACGTGTGTGTATATTAAAATTATATAAGTAAAATCGCGGTAACAAGGGATAAATGTATCAAAATTGATAGATTCCATAAAGTGGCATAAGATAAATTCAGAACTCAGATTCATTTCTATCGGAACGAAGAAATCTCGATGAGAAGGAATAAAGACATAATATTGATAAATGTTTGACAATCCGAAAGGACCACAAAAATAGCGCCTCCTAGTGTGATAAAACAAGTACATATATTTATTTAAAAAAAAAAGCAACTGCACTCATTTTTAAATAAAAAAAAAAATATTTAAAGCGGTACGTACAGCAATAAAAAAAGTGATAGATTACTCTTCTTTTTAATAAATTTCTTAAATCGTTTTTACTTATACGTAACCCACGGTTATTTTTCAAAATAAAAAACAATCGATAATGTATTTTAGCCGTACTTCAAAACAAATGATCTAAAAGTACACAGGCAATTTGAAAAACAAAATTGAATCATGAGACGGACTTGAAAAACAAAGTCCGAAATCGCGGAGGACAACAGTCAGTCGGGGTAGGCGGTGCGGGCGGGCGGGGGGAGGCGCGACGGCCGCGACAACTGTTTACGGGTGTGCGGTCCTCGTAACTGCCGTAACGCTGTTAGCTTTTCATTTCGGTTCACTCCGCGAATAAACGGATTAACCCATTGGCCCTCGCGACACAGCAGCGCACGGCTTCCTGACCCGAGATTTAACAGATTAAATTCAAATACACCCGCTGTGGTAGTTAACACGTGTACGAAGCGAGTTCATTGTTACGCAATTACATAGAGATTTAACTGTCGCAATCAAAACGCTTTTTGTCCATATTCACAGCTACATATATCAATACAATTAATATCCAGCCACTGCCATAAAATTGTCATTTATACATTTTCACGCTCAGGTTTAAATTTGAGATATCTACGATAATTTCGGGGGAAAAGCTTTTTCGTATTTCATATATAAATTCAAAATAATTTTTAATCATATTTTATTTACTTTTAACTATAATATATTTGTGTCATTTTGTTTAACAACTTGTTGCCACTTGATGTTAACACTACTTAAAGAACTCTGAAGAGATTGAAACAGGTGAAAATCTAAGGGTAGAAGGTTACGGCTGTATGGTGGATGTATTAACACTTTCCAAACAAACTCTCTCAATATTTGCTGAGTGGATAAAGATGTGTGTGGTCTGAAGTTATCATAGTGAAAAACTCATCTTTTTGTTGATCGATTCCGGCCGTTTTTTCTCTATTTCTTGCTTGAGTTTCATCAGCTCTTGGCAGTAGAGATCCGATTTAATGTTTTTGCACGGCGATAAAAGGTCATAATGAACAATGCCCTTCCGATCCCACAATATAGATAGCATCAACTTATTGCGAGTTAATCTAGGTTTCGCTATAGTCTGTGAAGCCTGTTTGCCTTTTCACCATGACATTTTTCGCACGTTGTTGTCGTAGGTAATCCATTTTTCATTACCATTATCATCTTTTCAAAAACGGCTCAGTTTCATTACTGTTGAATAGAGAATCGCAAACGAATACACGATTCATTAGATTTCTTTCAGTGAGCTCGTGTGCGATTCAAGTATCGATCTTTTTTGTATATCCAGCTTTTTTCCAAAGGATGAAGACTGTTTTATGGTCAATCTCCAGATCTTCAGCTATGTCGTAAGAACTTGACGATCATAATAATGTGACAATCTCGCTCAACTTTTTTCAAAATCGCATTGAATTTATTCGTAATAGGTAGACCACAGCGAGGTTCATCTTTGACATCAAAATAGCTGGACTGTAAACGCTTGATGCAGAGTTGTGCTACTCTTACCGACAATGCTTTAGCTCCATAAACCTCACAATTTTTTTTTGCGCTTTGTATCGCATTTTTTTCCTTTTTTGTAATGAAACTTCAAAATGTATCGAATTTTCACATTGGATTCACTCATTTTGGCGGACAGAAAAAAAAAGGAAAATGGCGGATTACTGTTTTTACTGTTTATGTTGCTTTTTTAAAATGTCAACTATTTTATAGTATCAAAACTAGCCAGATACAAACAGCACAACCAAAAAAATTTTACTGCAACTTTTTCCCAGACTTAATACATGCATTTAAATGAAACGTATTTTTGGATAGTACCTATTTGTAACTTACGTATCCAAGTGGACCGGTCACTAGGTTGTACTATCGACAACTGAAAACTATGAATATCTAAAAAACTTGTAAACAGACTTTGTACAATAGTTTTTTTTCGAATTGATTTATAAAACTTCATTAACGTTTTTTTTTTCATATTTTGAAGACACAATCGAAAAGTTATAAGGGTATCCTTTGAACATTAAAAATTCCATAAATATATATCCGAGAAGAGTTACAAGGAATCTAACTATTTGGTCTTTTAATTTCATGTCTGTAAAGGCTACCCTTCTTTTTTTAATAAATTATTTTCACAATTATATGGCAGTTTACATAAGCACCTACCAATACCAATTGTGTTAATATAAATTTTCTGTATAAATATAAACTATTTATACAGAAAATTTATATTAACACAACACGTTCGCTAATTTTGATACTTTACGAATAAACTAAACTTAATTAACTCGTAAGTGTTTTTTGTTTTTATCTTTGCGAAACTTTTTCGGATATTATCGGATATTGTTTGTTTGGATATCGATTAACTAAAATAATTTCTTGGATATGAAGCTAAAATTACATACAAAACATATTAAAAATTATTATCATCAATACTTGTAAAACTTATTCATTCAAAGAATGAAATATTATACTTCCTTAAGCCTGTTTCTATAATAAAATAAAAAATAAGGAATACTTCGCAAACCACATAAAACATTTTATATTCTCTTAAAATATAAACAAAATATGTATAATAAAATTAGTAAACATAAGATATACCTTTTACTATAATCGAATACTTCATCCGATCCGTTAATAGATATTATTATAAGCTTCAAATGTTCAAACAAATTTAGTCAATATTTTTTGGAAAAATGCAATTACGTTAATATTGCAAGTTAATTTAAAATTGATGCTCAAAATGGCCGTTCATGTCAAACACTAGACCCCCTTTAATTTTCTCACATTTCAGTAATCCCTCCCGCCGTTGTATAATTCGGTAGGCGGCTCGACCCGCAGTCGCCTAATACTCCACGAGGAGGACTGCACATAAATTAAAAGCAGAGATTGTTATACTCCGGCCTGCCCCCGTGAAGTACCTGCAGAGAGCCGCCTTAATGAGAGCGAGGCCGTCTCGGATCGCGATACATTACTCGCCAAGTTTGCGAAACGTTGTAATATGATAAATTGCTCCGTGTTCCAACGTGATACGGATATAAGACTTGAAAATTTGATATTCTATGAAATGTCTGTACCTGAAAATGAAGAAATTTGAAATTTCTACATCGCCCAACATACATAATATATATATATATACACACATACAAGTTTTATTTTATAAAGTAACGTCAATCGTACATATTATTACGTAAATAGTTTGATATATTAGAGTATTGTAAGATTAATAAAATAAAGAAGTGATACGACCACGGGATACACTTTCTCTGAGTATTTAAAAAGAAAATGCTGAGAATACTCTATTATTTCTAGGATAGTCAGCAAAGTATAAAATACATCAATGCCTGTAAACTGTAACCTGCACTTACAAGCATAATATATTACTTTTATACATGTTATATTAATTTTGAAATTATTCAAATTCATTACAACACGAATATATAAAATCTATGTTAATGGTATTTTTAAGACTAAAATTATAGTAATAACTAAGTAATATTTACTACCAACTGCGGCTTCACACACATGGACATAGAAGTGATTCTTTCACCTCTTGTATCAAGCAATCTCTCTTTCAATAATGACCACCCTAATCGTGAGCCCGTTCTGGATTTCTATTCCGATTGCGGTCTCGTTCTCAGCCCCAATCCTACCCTCAATTCCGATTATTCATTACATCGATTATACGCGACGCGGGAAAAACCGTGGAAAAGAAGTATGATCTTTGCAAAAACACCAGGTATCTTATCATTTCAACATAAACCAATCGAAAAGCCAAATTTTATTCAGATCGGATCACTGATTACACAATGGATCGCAGAATAATTAAGCGCACAGTTTGCTGATGGCAAATATTTTTTCGAATTAATTTATTACAGTCGTCACTGATTATTTCGCATCTCTTAATATATAGAAGAGAACATGTCAGTGCATTACAAAGTCATGTGAATCGGAAAAGTTCTTATCTTGTGGTGAGTGCATACTATAAGACAGAAACACTTTTTTTTATATATAATATGTATAAGACCAGCCTATGTTTGAGCCTGAGGATAGCTTTAGACGGTCCCTTGATATCGTGCAGTTGATCTACGGGCATATATAAGATACGTGTAACATCCGTAAAGCGTTCACCCCATTGCGCGACAACTAGCGACAAGACGCGATTACGTGCGGTGCAATGGGGCGCGGTTAAACGCAGCAGCTCGAGCTCCATCGCCAGCAGGTATATTATTATGTAAGCTTAAAACGTTTCAATCGGTATTGTTGTGACGTCAAAATTACGTCGGGACGAGAAGGATTGCCGCCGCACCCTCGATTGACGTAATTCTGACGTCGAAAAGATATGATTTGGTCGTTTTTAGTTAACATCATAGACATACTAACATCTATACTTGCGCGACGAAGCACGCTATTACACAGTACGCGAACTGCATTGAAGTATCGATGTGTTTACTTGATCAGCGCGGCTTGTTGATAACGACGACTTCGACATCGATTTCGATTGAATTAAAAAGAGACGCTATATTCGGGGCTTAAATCATAAGAACGTTTTTTTTATGTTGTTGGAGGTTCTGATAGATAGTAACAAATGAATTGAGGTGGCTTTAGGCCTTAAAATAAGAAGATACTGAACATTCGACGCTTCTGCTTCCGATATAAAATCCAAAACAGATTGCCTCGACTTCCATTCCCAGTAACCGTTAAGCCGAACAGCTGTGAGTTTTCTCGCAAGCATGTAAACACATGTTCGAATAGTCGCACGACATTGCGCTATCATCAGATTTTAGCTTTGTGTGGTGTATGTGGCGTGTGTTAACCGCGTATTGTTGTCAAAATCGTCATGTGAAGGTGTCGTACAAACGATGTCCACGAGCGTGCCCACGGAAAACAGGCATAGTACTATTATAGTACGTAGTTATATAACATTTATTATAAGTGTACTCAAATGAAAAAAATATATATACTGTGTTGAACGTGTGCAGATGAGATACGACATACATGATATATTAAAAAATAGAGCCAGTCTTGAGGACTTAGTGAAAACTTAAAACTATGAAATAATATTGTTCTTTTTTGGATTTTCAAATTACTGTAGTATCAAAATTTGGCGATTTTAAAATTAACACCATTAACGAAAATAAAAGTTATATTCAAGATAATCCTAAAACTTTACGTTATATAACGTACAACTTTCAACGAGGACGCGTAGTATTAAGATGTATATATCTTTCACCCAGGTATATACAACGGATTTGTGTATTTATGTGAACATATACATATACAAGCCGCTACGTGCGCTCCAGTAGGACCCACTGGAGAGCATTCGCGCGCGTACATAAGTATGACGGTCACACGAATTGAAAGATATTCCGAAACAAAAACCGCCCAACGCGCATAAAGAAGTTTTCACTTCAGAAAATTGTTTCATTCGCCACGTATTAATATGAAATCATTACGCAGAAAACCACAAAATTTATCGCAACCAGTACGACTATTTCACGCCAATGCCGTTAAGCAGATAATACCTTAATTCGACGTCATATATTCGCGGCAAAAGCTTCAGATGAGGCGATAAATTGTGGGTAGAGGTGAAAAATAGGGCTCATGGATCGCGGCCACGCGCTCTCGCGCCCACCTCACGATATATGATCTTAAAATTTCCAGGTGATACGTGGATAGAGAGAGATTAATCATCCGCGCTCGCCCGCCGCGCCGACACTCGCTGAATTAATGTAAAACGCCGTATAATCGATACATTAATAAAAAGTATTTTACCGTACATTCTCCCTTGATAACATTTTACGCGCGGCATTTATTATAACGATGTGTAACGCCTAACGTATTACGTTAGCGCTTTGACGTCTTCGTATAATGCAATAACGTTTGACTGACTTACGTACCATATAGTGATATGTTTCTGAATTAATTCTGACAAAAGGAAACGAAAATTAAAAATCGGTCGAAAGGAATGAGCATTCATAACTAGCCTTTTTTATCACTCTCTTGAAGCAGTACATTTGACAAGTCTCTGTAACGATTGATGCACGCATTTATGTCCATTTCAATGACCGTTCGAAATTTCGCTTCAGAAATTCTTTAAAAAATTCACGAAGGCCAGACGTAAATAAATATACGAAAATTGTATCCAACTGTTTGCCATCTCTATCCATTTGCTTAGAAAGCTCACAACTAGGAATGTGATAAAAACAAAAAAACCAGCGAGCCTTACAGTAGACGCATATGATGTGCAACATCTGACATCTTATCTTAACTTGGTAATAAACAACATACATTATATCCTGAAGTTTTTTTTTTGAAAAAATTTTTCGTGACAAAAATAATTATTTTTAATGTTTTTAATGAAAATTGTATTTTATTTAATTAACACTAGGAGTAATGCAATTTTTTTATTGAAAACAGTTATTTTATCATACTAAACCAATATCAGCATACACGTTCTCGTTCGACACAAACCGTAAGGTGTGACAGAGCTGATTTAAAAAACATATAGTTTTAAAAATTTTCATTACTTTCAAAAACTGAAAAAAATACTTATTATGTAATTCTTTTCTATATGTATTTTTTGACAGTTCTGTCATCTAGACCTAAAGCTCACGACGCCAAAACGAATCTCATTTTCTATGAAAATGTGAAATTTGAGGAAGGAGATCGAATAAACGTTGTCAACATCAAAATATTATTATTAATACAATACTACTCCGTAGTAACTATGAGGACCACCATATGCCATAATGAAATCAAAATTAACTTTATTTCGTAGATAATAGAATTACACTTGAAATCGTCATCAGCAATTCTTTTCGATAATAATATTACCATTCCAAAAGCTGATTCTCCTTGAGAAGAATGTGCAACAAACTCAAGGGATGCTTTTTTTTTTACTCGTCTTTATATAATTTATATTATTACAATACAAAGTAGTGAATAATTAATAAATTAGTACAACATTTAGAAATAACATGAAGTAAACTTACAGCGGAACAGTTCAACCGAATGGGTGTTTTTCATTAAGATATTAATCAGACATGATATAATAGCTCTTTCCTTTTCCCGATACAATTTATTTTTAAAGAAAAGTTTAAATTTATCAAATGACAGATTTTAAATTCAAGCTGGGATCTTATTATAAAAGCCCACACATTGATCCTTAAATCCTTAAATGATTTGCTAACTTTATTTAGTCGGGTTTTTTGAGCAGCTAGATGGTTCTCATGTCTAGTGTTAATATTACGGATGTCGCTCATTTTTATGGAACGATTCTATATTCTTCTTTGCATGTACCAGGTTTTCGTATATGTATTGTAATGTTACAGTTAAATATTTCTCTGAGAGATACTTTTGATCTCAAATTTTAAGTCGCACGAACAGCCCGCTTCTGCAGAATAAAATTGTGTTGATATCGGTTACATGATACACGATAATAAAGTTCAGTAGGTGATAAGACTATGAAAGGAACTGAAATAAACTAGTCTCGTGGTATTTTCATGAGCGAGTTGCCGAATGCTTTTCACTGCATGTGCTGCAGAACTAAGTTTTTCACCAATTTTGTATTATGAGAATCCCAACGTAACTTAGCATCTACAGGGCGACTGATAAATAAGGTCGTGTCCACAATGTCCAGTATCTCGTTCTTGACTTTTGCGTCGATCGGTTTAGCGTTAGTCAAATAGAATAATCACACTAAACTTAGAGCTAACGTAACGCTACCAGCTACGCAACACGCATCATATGAGTGATTCTAATTTCTCTAAATGAACATTCTTCAATAATCTTAAAATCAAAATTAGGCAAATAATAAATAACTCTTGCACATACCATATCATATCATTTTGTAAAATCGTACTTAATTTAATCTAACAAAAAATTTTGTAAAAAGTAATTTCATACGGGACCACAAGAGTACCATTAAATATCTACCAATTTTAGAATTATGGATTTAAACAATAGATAATTTGATGGTCGAGACTGCTTTTTATCAAATTTTGATTTCTTTTTTTCGTTTTTTGAGAGATTTGAGATTCTTTCAGGAAAGTCATAAAAATAGGTCTAAAATTTGTGTTTTATTTTTATTAAATGAGTTATTAACAATGTTCATTTTTTGATGTAGCTCAATTGTGTAGCCTTTTCAATAACATATCTTTTGGTACAATTTTTATTCCTTTATCTTAATAACTGAAAAGGATAGACCTCTGTACCTCAGGTACCCTGCTGAAGCGATTGATAAAACATTTTCAATTTTAAAACATTATGTGGTAAGCAATATTCTTTTGCTCAGCATATATATTATTCAAACAAAGGAGTAGATTATTAAGAATACTTTTTCGTGGAGACGAAACAGCGCTGCGAGCCGGCGGCGAGCGTGGGCGGCGCCGTACGTGCGACGCGCGGGCGCACGCCGGGCCGGCCGGTTACAAACTCGCGGCGGTTAATTTACGAGCCGCCCTACAAATTAATATCTCTGATTCGGACCCTTGTCAGCGCGGCCCGGACCTTTATTGGGGGGCGGGCGGGGCGTGTGCGTGACGACATATTAATCTCCGTACTCCGGCGGCGCTCCACCGAAGCCTCTCGATATTAAGCCTACAACGTGTCCGACAGCCGCCCGCCCTCGCCTCATCTTATACGACAAATTCCGCTCTGATCACGTAATACGTACCGCTTTGTAACTTTAGTGGTTCCGCTCACGGCGTTCCGGTTCGTGATATATGCCGTTTGTGGCGTTCGGTGTTGTGGAACTTGTATAAGCCCTTCCGAAAATCAATTTGTGTCACGTGATTTTCAGACTATCGCTGACGTAGTAATATTTGTGCAACAAATACTTTTTTATTATTACAGTGAAAATTACTTATGATTGAAATGTCAGTACACATTCACTTGTAGTAAGTGACGAAAAATTGAAAAGGGTACACAATTGAAATTATGTTATTAAAAGGTTAAATAAGTAGAACTTATTATGTGTATAAATAAATAAGAGAAAGCGATCGCCAGTTGGAATCGGCGCGACAAGGATTTCGTTTCCTCTAACCGACTTTCGGCCGCATCTCCGCTATCTCTATTTCAATCGCTTGGAATTAAAATGGAGTGCAGGAGTGCAATGGAGTTCCCTCTATCGCGATTGTTACCCTCAGCCAGTACAATTCTACTTTAATCCCAATTCTATTATTTCTTCCGGTCCCGGTCTTGTTGTCAATATCAATCCCAATCCTGCTCACGATTGGTCGCGGTCAAGATCAAAGTATCGTGATTTAAGATTGTGTAAATCACGCAACTTTAATCGGAAACTGCGTCATTATGGAGTGAAAGGCAGGACACTGAACCTTCTGAAGTCATATTTAAGTAATAGAATTCAGAGGATTGATGTTGATGGCAAGAGATCGTTTAATTCTGTGGTCCGCATAGAGATACCACAGGGATAAGTGCTTAGTACGTTTCTCTATTTAGTTTAATATTAACGACTTACCCAAGCATGTTGGATACTGTTTGCAGATGATAATTATTTAAAATTAAAAGTTAACAAGTCGCTTAAGACGATGGGAACAATGCTATATGGATGATAAGGAAATAGTTTACTGACTGCACATAGCTTAATTTTTGATGAAAATAAAATGAAGGGAATAAAAATCACGCTTACGAATGTGAGCCATAGATTCGGAACTATTTTGGTACAAAACGAGAAGTTAGATGTTATTGGTACTGATGTATTCCTGGGCTCTGGTCTAGATAAAATACTACGATGCGGTCCTTAAACTAAAAAATTGCGAAAGGCCTTGGTCGGTTGCATATGCAGTAAAAAATGCGAATGTTGTCAAATGTATCGATTGCCAGACTAACTTATTTTGGCTGTTTTCATAGCCTGATGTCATATGGCATTTATTCTAGAGACATGTCGCTGATAATATATAGAATTTTCATGTTGCAGAAACGGGTCATTCGAACAATTTACAAATTGGGACTTCGAGTGTCTTTAAGGGGTAAATATAAAGAAATTGGAGTCTTAACTTTGGCATCGCAGTTTATACTGCAAATTTAATACATGTAAAAAAGAATATTGAAATGATCGAAAAAATTGTGATCGACGTAAATTCAATACAAGAAATAAAAATTGTGAGTCAGTTTCGACGTGCGACTGGAGTTCACGCTTGAAGTGCAATTATTTTTAAATATACAAGACAAAGGAATAAATAAACGTATATTTTATAATAATGGAACAATGTTTATACTTTAATTCGTATTTATTTATATTGATGCCATAAAATATTATATACAAATCATATTACTTAAAAGCCTTGTTTGTTACAAGTTTGTGAAAATTGTACGCCTAAACAAAAATTTCTGCAATTATAATTAACTCTTATCGAAACAAAAATAATTACATTATTAGATACCGTTATATGAAACAATAATTCTTATAAGTTAAAAAAAAAAGTCTGGCAGCGGTTGGATTCGAATCCACGCCTTCGAAGACACTGGTGCCTTACATCAGCGCCTTAGATCGCTCGGCCACGCTACAATTGAACACAGTGTAAAAATACTAATAGAGATCAAATAGGTATTAAAAAACGTAACATTTTGAGTTAACGCTTGTATTATTGCACTCATAAAATTTCCGTACCGTACACCTTCCATGAAAATCGATCCTTAAGGAGTAAACTCCAAATATAAACTATCCTTATACGTCCGTCGCTTAGTCATGAACTCGTTTATAGGGCTTTGTGCGTGTTTATTCAATAAGATTTCTGTAGATATTCAAAACTTACCCTTAAAGCAATTCAACATAATTATTAGACAATTACTTGGTAAAAAAGGATATTATAAAATGTTCTATTATTTTGAGAACTAATCTCCATGGACGGAACCAGCTCGACTTCTTATCTGGTTGTCTCTTTTTGTAATACTTTTGCTATTGACTGTATCATACACAATTCAATTTCAAAAGAGCTCCCATTAAGTTTCTCTCTCGTTCTTCTCGAAGGAAAACTACCTTCCGAACTAGATGTGAATTCATATTATAATGGCGTATTTCAAGAGTTCTGTAAGTTACCTATGAAATAAGGAAAATTTTGAATTTGAAATTTTATTCTGAATTTGTTCAAGATTCCAATCCCTCTCCCACTTTCGATGCCAATCATTCAGTATAACAGTTGTGAGCTATGCGGTTTTGCGCGCATGGAATAGTAATTTAGTACTATGTTCCGTCCGTAATTGAATTGTTCACTTAAAAAACTGCAATTATCACTGTAGGTAGTGTTTATGCATGTAATTAGATACACATAAATGTATATTTTACTAATAATTCTAAAACTTAAAATTATCTGTCACATCACACTAATATTATAAACGGCAAAGTATGAAGATATATGCTTGTTACTATTGAATGCTGAAATTATTTTAAAGTTTTGAACAAAGTCATCAATATTACAAAATAAAAAGATAAAAAAAAATTTTATAAGAAAAAAAAAGTTTATAATTGGTTGCGTAGTTCCAGGTATGATCCTCTATATATTATAAACGTATGTAGTGCGTGTGTAATTTTCACAAACGCAACGTTAAGAATTAAATTAAAAAATACATTTTTGTGTAGGAAAGTTTCTAAAAGTAAAGGGTTTTTGCTTCTTGGTTTTGTTTGTGGAAATTGTAGTATAAAGATCATTCGAGGATATCCAATAGTATCATATGTAACAAAGTCATGTAAAAACGATCGGATATCTAAATACACTTTAACAAGGGCAAAAGTAATTAATATATAAATCTAATTTAAAAAGTATGCTAAATTTAATTATGCCAACAGTTGCCATATAGATTAAAATGAAAAGGCAAAATG
This sequence comes from Eumeta japonica, assembly GCA_005406025.1. Taxonomy (NCBI): domain Eukaryota; kingdom Metazoa; phylum Arthropoda; class Insecta; order Lepidoptera; family Psychidae; genus Eumeta; species Eumeta japonica. The sequence goes on from BGZK01001766.1 coordinate 83,873, forward strand.
AAATTCTAATTTAGGCAAGAAAGATACGCAAAGATCGTAATCATGTGAAAATCCGCGGTCTCTGCCTGCCCTTCTGTAAAACAGGCGAGAGTTTATAATAATAGATATGCTATACGAACTAAGTTACGTATTAAACTGTTACCTCGAATACAAATCAAATTGGCGCTATCCCGGTGTTGGTTGTTTCAAATGTTCTTACACATATTAGGTAAAGTTCCCTTAATAACAATTACAATAATGACGTATTTCAAGTGTAATTCGATTACCTACGAAATATTTTTATTATTTTTTTTGATTTGATATTTAGTGATATAGTTTTACTTTTACGATTTAACATTGAATAACCGCCAACAGACAACACGAGTGATATATCACTCGTGTTGTGATATATCACATAATACCTTATAAGGCACAACAGCCTAGATTGCTGCGCGAGAGCGAGGAGTAGAGACTCCAGGCAACGACGACGGCAGCCGGGATAACAAAAACATTTGTACAAGTGGACGTGCGTTTGCGACATGAACGCTTATGGAACACCCCCACGGCTTGCGACTTAACGAACTTATTGCAGTCGGTTAGCCGCAGCGTAAAGCGGGTGCAAGTGAACCGCGAGAGAGCTTACCTTGACGTGAACGCGTTCACAACAAAATTTAGGGTTTTCGACACAAAACCGTCATTAGATAAAAGTTTCAAAAAGAAAAACCATTTTACACGGATTAAGCATACATTAACATTTATAAAGGGATTATAAGTATTTAAACGCCAAAATCGTTAAAATATACTTTTTCTATTATAAATTTAAATAATGAAAGAATGTAAGTTTCTTACATCTCGGGAATCATCGAGTTATACACAATTTTTTGACCTATTCTGTCCACCAACACCAATGATGATGATTGATGTCAAATATCTTTTATATGATAATAAATCACGGGTCTTTTAAAATGACTAATAGTTATCTAAATACGATAAATAACACGATAAGTATCCTCAATCCTATAAATGCTGAACTGTACAAAGCAATTATAATAATATTGACTTTGGGACACTCATACGTTCACTTCCTACAGTTTTTAAATACAAAATAATAATTGCTATTCAAACATATAACTGATCAACACAAAGCTTCGCCTCTCCTAGCACCCGTTGTACCAATTAGACGGACTAAAGTTAGGAACATCTTGATCGTTTTACAAACTGCCTCATAACGTGTAGCTCGAGACACAGAATATTCAACTCGACTCAAGGTTACGATTATCTTGTTGGAATTGCTTAATGAAAATGCAATAAGAAACATTTACTTACCTGGGCCATAACTACGAATATTTACTATTTCTGATATCTTATGTTTCGTAACTGGAAATATTCGTCAGCTATAATGCAAAACACTGTTTTGTATTAGTCAATTATCAAAAAAATTACAAATCCGCATGTAAACAACTACGAAATAAAATAGTATTTCAAATATGGGGTCCGTTTTACAAATAATTCAGAAACAGTAAGCGTTTAGTAAACATTACAAAAAAAATCGTTTAAAAGAGGAACAAATTGCGAACTCAACACATCGTACTATCGGAACTCTATCCCAATCATTTGTAAATTTGATATTTACAGTAGAACTTTGTATATGAGTGGCGACGCAATAGCTTCATGCTTCTGCCATAGCAAAAAATGCTCATACTATTATTGGTACGAACAATTTCATGCCTTGAGCGCGAGCGTAGGTACGCTTCTACTGTCGCCTGAAAATCCCACTACACTGGGTGTGACCACGATAACTAAAAAACGATTTAACTTTTAAACTTAATTTCTTTTTCAATCTCATCACTAATCAATTAGGAATAACTGTATTGAAAATCACAGCTTGACATAGTACCGATTAGCTGTAATTGAATATTTTAACTGGCATTATTCATATTTTGATCGGCCATTTCGCTTAAATATCTAAAATAGAGGTTGAGATTGACCGTGAAGTTGTTATTACATGTTTTGCATCATGATGTCTAATAAATATGAAATTACCTATCCTTTTTTTCGATTGAAGTTTACTATAAAACCATTTAAAAATCAAAAATAAAAAAGAGGATTTTTGGTGAAAAGCTCATATGTTATCATAATCCTCTAATTTAAATAACATACGAATGGCACCAGCGCTTAAAGCATGCACATTTGGTTTTACCAATTGTTTTTATTTACTCATTGCAAATATTTATATATTAGTTTAATAATGACATTAACTTTGTTCACGATTAAATACTGTGGAAAATGGAAGATCATGGGGCGATTTTTTTTAAGATTATTATCTATCGTGGAGGCGTACCATACTTGAGTTTATAACTTCGATATTTATAATTATTTAAACATGTTAAATTTAATTTTTAAAATATCGACTTTATAATCCAAATTTCTTACTTAGTTTTATGTAATTACACTAAAGACGAAGTGAAATGAAATTTAGCTGAGTGGAAACTTAAAATTTAAACAACGATATAGTGGTCTTGACATTATTTTACACGTAGTTTTCAAAAAACAAAATCATATTCGTCGTTTGGCGAAATATTGAAATATATTATAATAGTAACTTGTATCCCAAAGGAAGACACAGTGACTCGTCATATTATGAGTGAATGTGCAAAAAAAGGATGTTCACAATTAATCATTATGCTATATAGTGAAGATATTTTAATGCTGTTTTAATATTATCGACTATTAAAAGAATTAGGATCAAGGAACCGGAACTAGAATGTTCGATGGAAATCCTAGGACCCTGTACATACAAAGTTTACCATTATTTAATTCAATTCATTCTACACAGATACTTTGTAAAAAAAAATATTACACAATTTCCGAATATTTAGAAAACAAATTCCATCAGCACAGTCGGCTCGATTTCTAACTGGATCATTTCATTCTGTAATAATTTTATGTATATCTGCATAAGACAAAATTAAAAAAAAAATCAAGTTTGTTGCACTTTCTTTTTGCGATAAAACTGCCTTCCAAACGAATACTAAAATCGCAAATTCATAAAATTTAATAACGTTTTCAAATGGTACGTAACATATGAAATAAGCATATTTTAAAATTGAATTCGAAATCTAAGAACCAGAATCGGATTCTAGAAAGCCACTGCGATTGATACAAGATCGATATATGACATGAAGAATCTATCTCTATCATCGAGAGGGAAATTGCGGACAAAATTTAATTATAAGGTAATTAGTACAAAACGCAAGATACGTTTTCTAAATATTGTAATAAAAAAAAAATAAGTTTAAATTATCAATGATTATTTTTATAAGCATAGGGCATCCCCTATTATGAGTCCTTATAGCTAGCTAAGTTTAATGCTAGTTCTCGCTTCACATTAAGTTTACCTTTAAATCAACCAATCAAACTGATCAATAATGTCGGGATATAATAATGATAAGATGTGTAAAAAATTTTTTTTTGTGTTTCTAACAATGAATACACTCAATAAAAAATCTTCTTACATCTATTTATGAACAAATGATTACTCAAAAAAAGTTCGTTCTAATTTTATCGACAAAGAAAATAGTAAACACATCACTAGTTCCGTTTCATCGAGAGCATTAAGGAGCTCACACGACTCTCGTAACCGGCGTGACACACACTCCGGGAACTTTGAAAGCACTAAAGTGCAAGGAGTCGTTCGTGTTTCAGTACCGAATAACGGGTTAATATGTCATCTTTACATAAGAAGTGTATCATACAAGTTTAATAAATGAAATAAATTTGAAACAGATATTTTGAAATTATTAGAAAGCAGGTAGTCATATTTTCAATTTCCTCTTTTTTATGGTTCCGAGCCAAAATAGCAAAAACGGAACCCTTATAGTTCCTTCATGTCCGTCCGTCCGTCCGTCCGTCCGTATGTCACAGGCATTTTACCTACACTCCCGAATTTCATCAAGATGTATATTGATAAAATTCGAAGCATAGGCGTCTCGTATAAGCCGCTACTTATTTTGATAGTTAAATAATAAAAATAAATATTTATAGGGGGACACTCCATACATGTAACAGAAGCTGAAAATTTTTTTCAGCAAACATCAACGAAGGGTACATATTTCGACAGTTATTTTAAAAACATTTTAAGGTTTCTAACGAATTTTTTTGATTCCGTGAATAATTTCGAAAATAATCGCTCCGAAAATTGCAGAAATTGTGTTTCCCACCCCCTTCTATTTTCTAAACCGTCTAAAAAGTATAAAATAAATAACGAATGTAACGCTGAATAAATATTTTCAACGAAAATTATTTTGAACATGATCGTTGAAACTGCTTTTCAACAAAAGGACGCAAGTGCCATGAAGATACGCTCCTTTGCTGATGCATTTTAGTTTATAATAGTTTAATAGTAATAGTCGACATACCTACTTGTTTTTCTAGTTATAGTCAACTAGTGCTTATAATTATTCTGTGTGGGAAACATGGAAAAAGTATAACAACGCACCTTTTCCATCTGTAGTGCATTATACTTTGTAATAATGGCTTCGAAACCTTAAAATGAGCATGGTCCGACATGCTCTTGGCCCGTTTTTTTCTTTTTAAGAAGAAACTGAGAAAATAGCTAATCACCATACGTAACTAAGTCCGCGGCTCTCCCCGCATGGACATAGAATGAATTCTTCCATTTTTTTATAGGGACTGACCACGCTGGAGATTATGATCCCAACCTTCGTCTTAGCCCAGCTTTTGATTTAGATTCTGGTTTCAATCTACATCTAATTCTGTTCATAAAACACATAAAGTTAAAAAATATGGCACCGAAACGGGATAAAAACTGGACTATACGTTACTCCGGGGTGTAAACTATTATCATGCCAAGTCGCATCAAACTATGTTCACTAATATTAGCAGAGTTCATGAATAAATGCACACACAGAGAGACAAATAAATATTTTAAGTATCAATGAAATGTATTCAACGTTTCTAATATCATCCAAAGTAGTTTATCTCAAATATTTTTAAAGTCCAGATTTTTTTATTTCTATATTTTATTATATAGATTACTCATTAAAGCTTACATTTATATATTTAATTGTATTTTTATAGTTACACATAAACTGATAAAGGCTCAATTGAAATAAAATATTCAAAAATATAAAACGTTCTTACTGGAAAATTGGCATCGTGTTCAGTTATCAGTACAAAAATGCAAAGTTTATAAACAAAAGAGCAAGTGTACATGTACAGCTTGTTTATAATAATAACATTATTTTATTAGTGCCTATTTATAAACATTAATAAAATTGGATCCTATTAAATAATTACAGTCATTTAAACATCGATTACCACTATTATCGTTCTAAATACTAAATTAGAACAGAACGTCCGCTTACAATACAGCATAAGTTAGCTGGACATCTGAAGCGACACGAGTCTAAGCCAACTATTGTTTTTTTTTTAACTAATGTTGATATTAAAGCATCAATAAACTTTCTACTTTAAAGGCTTGTAAGAAACCTGCATGTCGGAGAAGGAGCATCAGAACCTATAACAGCATGATGAAATTCCGAAAACGCATAGGGTGAACGTGAAGACTGTGACCTGACACAAAATAAAATAAAATTATTTCTTTGATGCGTAGGTCCATTAAAGGGCACGTACTCTCATCAAAATCCATCAAAGCCTCGCAATATGAATACTGTCGAGAAAAAGCGTAAAGAAACTTAGCACTTTTATGTTTCACAACATTCAATTATACAAATGATTTGTACAAAGCCTTAATTTGAACACAGCCGACGTATTTCTACCTTTTTAAAGCTTAATATGAATACTTTTCTAATTACATTTATTCAACAAACAGCGTAAAAAAAGTGATTGACCAATTGATCCAACAGAGACAGCTGCAATTACAAAAGTGCTCATAGCTCTCAGAGAACTGCAACCTTTTCGAAGTTATACAGCACATAATGAAGTATCATTAATGAATAAATCGTCGTAATTGGACGACGACGAGCGAGCACGCCAATGGAACGCCTTAAAAAGTCACAGGCCGCATGACACGGCCTCTCCTGAACGCTGCAGGGCCTCGTTCGCTTTTTAGCAGGGAGTGCACGATTAAAACTGCGATGCCGGAGAGGCGGTAGCTGTAGGTGCTAGACGAGGTCCACTCGTTGTGTAAGGACGGACGAACGTCTACAGCGACGGACGAATCTCGCTTCTAAATACATACAAGCAAAAACGGTTGCGTTTCGAGATAGGTTTATATTATAATGAAATAAAATCGTTTTCACGACAATAGCATTACTTAATGTACTAATTTAATAGAGAAGTGGAAATGACTGGGTACATTTTTTAAAAATTAAGAAAAAAAAAATTTTCCCGCAAATGTACAGATGCTCCACCAGTTTACGCACCGTCATAAAATTGGTGTATTCAGACGCTTGCCTGCAACATGCATTAATAATATGCAGCATGCAACCCATCGCTGACCCTCCAATCTGCCCCTCCACTACGAATCTCTATCCAAAGAATTGAATATTCATTCGAGCGGATTGACAGATACCGAACACTTAAGAAAGTGTTAATTTTTTAATTATCTTATTCCGCTAATCGTTATATTGTTAATTTCTATGTACATTTCATTCTAACCAGGCACATCCTCAGGAAAATGCAGACAGTCACATCCACCAGGGCGTAAGGAATGTAAAAACAACCGACAAATGCGGATCCAACCTGGTTACGTGAACTGCTGTCATGCAATACGTCAAAGGGTGACGAAAGCATACTTACTAACAGCCACAGACCACCACCAATGGACATACTTGTCAATTGTCACAGACTAACCATCAACAACCATTACCCAAACAGTTAGAGGCAAGAGTCCAATAATGGCGATTTATAACTGTTAATTTGGTTAATGCTCAAATTATTATTATCGTTATGTTTTAAAATTTCGACAAGCATAGATACATATGTGAATCAATTGTCAAAATTATGACATAATATGTCGTACGATTTGCTTACATAAACAAAAAGTAAGATATCTATTTAAAAGTAAATTGTAAGACAGTTTAAAACGGTCTAGCCTCTACTAGCAGAAAGCAGAAAATGCAATTTCACGATGCCTTAAAAGATGAAAAAACAAAATCTAAAAAACTCCATTCTTCTAAGTCTTTTCTTTATGTCTTGTTGCAACGACGACGTTAAACCTTTTTCTTTTTTGTGTTCTTACAATATCAAAGATAAAGAAAATTTCTTTTTCAACTCTTAAAATATTTTATGTACAATTTAATTTATGTTTGGCAAATTACAGTTTGCAAGTACAAAATAGCAAATTACAAAAGAGGAGAATTAATCCCTAGAATGCAAACACTTCTAATCATATTTTAAAGTGTTATAAAACGAGACTAATAAAAGTATTTCAATGGATTAATTAAAGTCGTAGTTTGACATTTCGAAAATGAAACGATGTCAAGTTGCATTAAAATTTTAAATAAAATTTTTGTATGTTGTATTAACAATAATCCTTTTTAATTTCCCGTCTTAAATATAGAAAAAAATTCAAAAGTTGGGATGTTACTATTTTCAGTCCAATTTTCGGAAAACGAATTTTTATCAGGTTTTGACGTTTTAGGGTCCTAGGAATCTATGTTAACCATTTCCCTTGTGATGTTTGTATGTCTGAGCGGCTCGGCGGTTATGCATGTGTGCGTGTGGGCGTGTTGCGTGCGTGCGTACTTGCATGCATGCAAGCTTGTATATGCGTGCGATGGTGCGTGCGTGAGTACATTTATTAAGCATTAATAATTAATTAATTATTAATGCTTAATAAAATCATAATGAAAAATACCCAATACCCAAATAATATATAAGAAGTATAAGGAGCCGTACAATACATTTCTTCACGAAGAAATTAGCAGCATTATTAAAAGAAATTATATCAATTCTGTGCTTCCGAAAATGCCCAAAATTACATAGTCGTTAGTATTATAATGGTCATATGATACGATTATAAAGTATTTATTGCACCGGTAACTGTAACGTGATTGCGATGAATCTGCATCTCGGGACTATATCTCGAAGACTCGTTTTGCATATGTTTCGTATAGTGTCAAAAAAATATTAAATTAGATAAATATTAACTATCAATGTAAAAAAATAAAACGTAACAATAAATATTCCACTTACGTAAAATATTAATACATAGAAAAATTCACTGACTGTAGTTAAATTTATACATAGATTTAGTTATAAAATATGCATTTAAAATAAATTGTTATGTTGTTTCTTTTTCCCTTGAACAATGTGTTAGGATTATTGATGGATTTAATAAAGTAGTAGATGGAAGAGTCTCAAAACACCTACAAAACTTATAAAAACATGAAATCATTATAAATAAGGCTTACATTTAAAACTGTTTCGGCGTCTTGTTACGACTTCAGACATTTACTTTATCTGTTCTAATAGTTAAAATTTCAAAGGGGCGTTCTTAATTTTTTGTCTTAGAACTTCAAGATCTAGATTCGCTATACCGCCGAGTTCTTCTGTTTGTTTACGGGTACATAAGAGTTTGACTGTTGCAAACGTAATGAAGTACTATTGACTTCATTACTGTAAAATATTACAGAAAGATCAACGGTTACTGTATTATACAGCGCTTTAAATTGTTTTGGAGCTTATGGTCAGTTTTGCCTCTTCTTTTTACGCTTTTAAATGTTGTTTTAGCGTCATATTACCTCAATATGACGTCGATACCACCAAAACATCCTTTTAAAGCCAAGGGCTTTAATGACACATGGAACTTTATAGTTCTTAAAATGTCCTCGCATTTATTGGACTTTATTATTTAAATTTATTAGTGTACACTTGATTCGTCAAGTCTGTTATCGAGAACGTAAGATAAGAAATACTTTACTAAAGCGGCAGTTTAAAAAAATATTATATAGAGTTTTACATATTCACAGGGGAATTTCATTGATAGTGATAGCGCGTATAAGTAAAGAAAATTTGTTATTATTCAAATAATTCATTTTTATACTTGTTCACATAAATTATAAGATTATTAATTATGTTCATGAGCATCAGTGGTTCTGCAGTAGACTCTGCGGACGTTGGCGGTCCGAAAACAGTTCCATGCAGACAGATATTTTTTTTTTCTTTTAACCCATAAAAGCCTTCGATTTATTAGTATACAATCTAAACACATACATCATGTTTTTATTCATCTATTGCCCAAAATAAATTCCATAATCTCAAGGTTCCGGCCGAGCGTGTAAGAAGCGTACTTACTAATGCCCCAGTACATTAAGCTGGGAGATAATCTTGCGAATGCCGAGACGGGAACTTGAGCGAAGACAGCCAGTCCCCAGGTGTAGATTAACGCTCCGACTGATGTCTAAGTGACGCCGTGTGGTCTAATACGGTGAGTTTCTCATTGGCGCCGGTAGTTTCATGCTCTAGTCACACATTAGTATTCTCTACGAGTTTTGCTCTATTATATTAATTAATACAATGGATACGTATTCATTGATACAATCATTAAGTTGAGGTAATATTAATTAATTTTGTTGTAATATACACATATCAAATGCACACATATTTCCTCGTGACTCAACATAATTGTCTCTTTATTTTGTGTCGTTTCCTTTCAATCTAATTTTGCATTTTCATTTTGAAGGTTATAATTTAGTTTTAAAACAAACAACATGTACAAACAATGAGTAAGTGAACATAAGTATTATAGCGTCAGTTTATATAAAGTACCTACTTTATTGGTAATATTCATCACATCAGCACGGCTGGGCAAGTGGCTTTGTCACAAAGCCACACAAAGAAGTATAGGGTTAACGTTAATTGAGGTTTAACATTTCGTTAGCTAACATCAATCCCCTGTACATTTAGCTTTCTATCGCTATGGAAAGGGAATATGCAAATCAGGTTTTTTTTCGTATAATTATGGGCGATAGGTTTCTGCAACCTGCCACTATACTTGTATTTTAAACAAGATCTTTTGCTTGACAATTACACTGACAAATGTTTGACGTCCGACATAGTGTCGTACATTGTGAGTCGCCCCCAAACATCTTCATCGACTACCAATAACAGATTCCATTTGGGTAATTGCATTGTATTTTTAAAAGTCGGTAAAACTGTTCCCGCTATTTTTGACGTGAAAACGTCTAATAACTCGATATTACGGGCTGCATGCACGAAAAAGTTGACGTCATTGTCCCGTTACGCTCGATGTCCCGTTCCGCAAGCGAGTCTCGAGTGGTCGGCTCAGTTCGTTTCGTGCTGCATCTATCTCCCCTCTACTCGATCAGCCTAGCAGAAAAGATACACGTGAACTGTTTTCATCAAATGTTTATAAAGTGAAGTGAAATGTTATTGTGATTTTCATATGTGTTTAATATTGCGACAATAATGGTAAGTAATTCTTGCATTTAAAATCTCATTGTTCAAGCTTATGTGTTTAATCTTTTCATTAATATTTCTTTTATTTTTTTTATTATTTATTATTTAAAAAGTAGCCTCGGTCGGCGAGAGCAGTAATGATAGGTTATGTTACAATTGACTGAAAAATAATGAAGATTCATATAATTGATAGTATAAACAATTGACTTTTCTCCTTGTGTCGTTCTGTATATTATATTACTGTAATGTTTGACGTTGTCACGTCACACTACCGTCCGTAAACCGACTAAAATCGTTGTCTGTAACAACGATTTTTTTTTTATCAAAGATATTCTTTTGTGGACCATAATAGGCATGAAAAATATGTTTAGTAAGTTTTTATTACTGACTTAGAGAATATTGTTATATACATATTTTAACGAACTTATAAAAATGGATAATGTAAAATAGATTTTTTTTTTTGGTGACTAATATGCATATACTACGCTCATGTGCAGTTTAATATTTAATTAACATAAGAACTCTGAAGTTAAGTGAAATATGATAAAAATATGCTATAACTTATAAATAGTCTCTCATATCCATACAAGTAATTTAAAAACCGAAACTATTGATATATTATTTACTTAATATCTTTTGAAAAAAGATCATCTGTCGATTCTAGAAACTGTGTCAACATACAAAATGTCATTAGAACCTTCGAAAAGTAGCTCAAATAAACCAAAGACTTCAAATACAAACATTTACAATTTATCTCCGATGACACTCACTAATCAATCTTATTCATCCCACCCGCTACTCAACATCGCGCCGAAGATCTGGCGAACGCTCAAAAGACGACGCTCGCATAACGAACAAAAATAATACGGCACACTAAAGATAAACATTGCACAATAGTGGCGCACGAGGGGAGCGTTAACAAAATTTCAGTTAGCATAATCCCCGCCGTGCGCCGTCTACCCTTTCACCGTTTCGCGATTACCGCGGCCGCGAAGGCAATAAGCGCAGCGCGTTACGACACACGCCGCCCGGGGCGCTTTTAATTACCGAATCCCCCAAAAGCATTATAGTAAAAAAAATTCGCCGATGAGCTTTTGATGCGCATGAAATTCAATTCTCGTTTATTTGCGATTTTGTTAGTTTCTATCTAAACAGAATGGAAATTGATAAATATACGCTAATACGTTAAATGAAATGTGTCAGTAATAGTATCTAAATGCCATGTAGTTATTAACTACATGGTATTTATGATTGTAACTGCAAACAACACAGATAGCGTAATTAATACATTAAGGTTGCACAGGTTTACCTAACTGCGTGGCATTGACGATGTGGTAACAGCAACCATTGTCTAATTTTATTCATTTCAAAATAATTATTTTCTTCATTACAAAGAAGAGGAAAACATTTTATTTAGAGAGATAACGCCTTTATTTTTCTTGGAATAAGCCTTACAACATCTTATAAGGTATCTAAGCAGGCATTCTAAATTGCGATAAATAAAAACTACACAATCATAAATCTGGCACATTTTTCCGAGCAACTATATGGGTAAACTATACAATGATGCATTTAATATCGCTTACTGTTAGCCCGAGGGTAACCGGGAACACTTTCGAGTGTAGTACGAATTACAAAAGACAGCGTTTTAAGAGCGGCAAGTGGGTCATACGCATAAACTCCACGAGGCCGTTAAGGCCCAATGTACGGCCGTACGTTTTCATTTGGGCCGAAGCAAAACACGTTGTATCTGAGCGTCACCCTAGCGGGCGCCCCTGCACACGTATACGTACGAACGCGACACGCGAGAAGCATACGCTCATATTACACTAATACAGTAAGTAATGTTGACAAATAGTCCCGCGCCGGGGCTCTCGCGTTTCTGTCGTGCTTCCGTTTCGCAAAAACATAGGGGGCGCTCGGCGGCGGCGGCGGCGGCGCGAGGAGCCGCCATGATAAAAACATCATCCCGACGGAAGTCCTCCGAGGAAGAAAAATAACGCAACATTAGGCACGATAAGTTCCCAACTGCCTACTATTCACGTGCAATATACATACGATGGCCATAATAAATATAAACCCGACGCGGAGGAGAGCACCAGGTGTGTCGAACAGGGCGGGCGGCAAAGTGAAAAACTCATTTGTAAGCCTCGTGTTAGCACCGGGACGTACTGTTACCGCTCAATGGTCCAAATTTATAGAAACAGACACTTCCATATAAAGAACTCCACTTTACATAAACTTGAAAACACGATATGAACGTATAAACAGCACTTCGATTAATTTATAAATTTTAATCACGACAATTGATAATAAATACATCTTGAAGTCAATATTTTTTCGTAATATTTTTTAGAGGCTACTTATTAAAATGGCACTTTTTTAAGCATTGCAAACTAAGTTTATAAATTTTATAGAAAAAAATATCATGTACAGCAAACACGAGCCGACTAATTACAGAAAACAAATATATCCATTTTTCGATTATACTGAACAAATATTGTAATATTATTGAAAAGATATTATTCCATAATTCTTGGTTGTAGGGTTGGTCAATCAAATAAAAAAGCGTAAGCCTGTCAATCGATATGCATGTCATGACATACCCTTTTACTTTATCGCCCTACATCATTTTTTCATAGAATCTTTAAAAAGCAAACGAACATGCAAGTCATGAGAGAGCAGGTGGTCACCATTGGCCACGGACATTTGACAATGAAAAAAAATAAAGTATACAAAAATCTAAAATTTTAAAAGCAAAAAACAAATAAGTACTACCGAAAATACCTCGTTCAGCAATTTGCAACACGCAATTCTAATGCAGCAAAAAGAATTCTTATAAATTACATCTATCAGTTTTGAATGGGTTGTCGGTAGACTACAGCTCTTCAGCTCTTCTGAAATACGATATATTTTGTCGAATTTCGTATATGTATACCGTTTCGAGCTATCCAATTTTAGCCCATTACTTTAGAATATACTCTCGGAGAATCGTCGTTGTTACACGTCCTGCCCGTAATGTCTTTGGAGCTACCAGTAAAAATATGTATTACATAAGTCTCTGTATTATATGTATAAAACAATGCATGTTATTAGTGCTTATCTTACAATTCTTATATTTTTTTAAATATAAGTATTCGCCTTTAATTAGTTATTAGTTATAACTAATTAAACTAACTTTAATAGTTATAACTAGCTTATTTATTAATATAGGTAATTTTAATACAAAAAATTAGGCAACACATGTAAATATTATAAATAACCTAAGCACTAAGTATATGTTTGTACATCAATTTAATTATATAAGTTTTAGAATTAGACAGTTTTACTTTATATTACTTTATACATATTAATCAAATTTGTGGCGTTTAATGACTCTTATAGGTAGGAATTTTTGAGTAACTGCGGTATTCTGACCTGCATATCCAATACTAGCTTTTGCCCGCAGCTCCGCCCGCGTGGGCATAGAATGAATTCTTTCATTTTCTATATCAACCGATCATACTTTTAACCATGATCTCGATCTCGCTCCCGCTCTCGATTAAAATCCTGCCCCGCTCTCGATTCTCGGTCTGGACAGCGATTTCTCTTTTTGATTTGATTCCGATGAAATTATCCCAGATGGTACCCATATTCTTACAATGAAGACACTAATTATTTTTATTATGAAAATATCTCGCTCATACATTTAATCCCGATCTCTATTCGTTTGAGATTCCGATGTCGAACCGATATCGAACTTAAACCTTCTTTGAACATTGCTGTCACCACTAATCAATTGGTATAAGAATTCGTTGTAAATTCACGCGAACGAAACCGCAAGTAGTAACTTTATAAACCAAATCGTAACAAACATCCATGTACGCATCGTCACAAACTTCCGCGTTTATAATAATAGGATTGTCTAATATCATTTGGTTAGAATGCATACACTTCTGACAAGCATACTCAATAAGCACTTCGCCCCTTATCCTCACTAACACATTATTACAATACAAAAACAACTTGTAACTATTCACTTTCCGTTCGTTAACAAATAACCAAGTCGAACAGTGATAGGAGTCAATATTGACGTCAAACCGGTTTATAAGATCTACTAGAGCAGTGGGTCGAACGTCGACTGCGTATGACAAACGGCGAGCGTAACAAAGCGCTCCATGATTTAGAGCTGACCTCTCTGATATGCGACCCGCGCACTCGGAATCCTCACAAATCATAACATAACTTTAGATCTCCCGAAACACTGCATAGATACGTTTATGTTGGATGTATCTTCGTTGCCAATCCAGAGTTTATAGAATCTGTTCAACAATATAAAGAATGCAGTTATAATAATTCTAGAAAATTCTGTTATTCAACATTTTTGTTGCTTATAATTAATTTATTATAGGAAAAAATGTTACATGTTACCGACTTTGTTAATTTCACTAAAAAATGTTGTCTACGCCAACCGGGAATCAAATCTAAACGTTCACGCGCCATCGAGACGCTGATGCCGAGAAGCTTGAGTAATAATAATAGTTTATCGATTACAAATACAAATAGCAGTGTTTACAGTGACAATAAAGTCAAATTAATACACATATTGATTGTATTACTTTTAACTTCTTAGTAAAGCATTACGGACTCTGCCTAACTAACTCTTCCCCACAACAATAGGAAAGCTAATGTGTCGATATTGTACGAAACATTAGATGAGCTACACAAAATCCCACATGAACGCTTCTATTCCTTTTTCCACTTTTATGTCAGAAATAAGCGCAACTTTTGTTTGCATATTAATTTTGTAAGACCGACAGTCAATAAAGTCCCTTACCATATTTTGTTTAAAAAATAAAACGTTTTTAACTACCGTTTGTTTATTCATTGTTTAAAAAATAACTGGTCAAAGCACCTAATCGGCATCTTGCATTTTATCAATTAGAACAATCAACTTGAGTGACAGTGGCCGAACGAACAGCCCGTTATTTTCGAATCGAAAGATAATGGGGTCGATCCCTGATCACGGGGGCATTGACCAAGGGATTTTTTTTTACTCGAGCCGCCCCAAAAATCCAATTACGTCACGCCCCAGAGAGTATGTAAATACGTAAATTGCGGACACTCTTCGTTTTAGGTGGCGAGAGTCTTTAGCAGCCCCACTCCGCAGCGGACAAGCTGAAGAGTTTAAGCTCGAGCGCCTCGAGATGACGAAAACATAACGAAGAGTCATATTATATTATAAACTACAAATCATAAAACTGTACAATTACTAAAGATTCAAAATGGTTATTCTATCAGTGAGTGCGAGTAGTAATTAAAAAAAGACAATTTAACTCATTATGTACCTACATGCAAATTCGAATCAAAAATATTTATGCATAACGTTCGAAACAAATTAAACTAACAACTAGAATCGAACATTATCGGCAAATTCATGTACCTTACTCTATTGCTTGAGTTGCGTAGTCAATCCAACAAATTAGTATAATATACGATATTCATCGTAGTTTTTCATGACAAAGTAATATCTTTTCAACATTCCAATAAACAGGCGATATTAGTTTCCCTGTCGCTATTGAATCTTAAATTTCCGAGAATTCTCGTCATTCAATTTGCACTGTAACGATTCTTGTTTACTTTAAAGACTGCACTGACCACTCTAGGTCTCATCACAGGTATTCATTTTAAAAATATCTACCTCTTTTTACCTCTATTCGCATTCAAAAACACCATGCAACATATCACACGTTGCTCGATGTCGAACGAAGGCAACATTTTAGAGATTCAACACGCACTGACCCTGGACATACCTAATTATCAATCATTTTGTTTAAGAATAGGGCCGATGTGGGTCTCCTTCCACGGAGGTTGTCTTAAATCTTTCATGGTCTTGTCAAAACTGCTTCATTCATAACTTTATGAAGAAATAAATGGTGCAAGAATCACCAAAACGTTCCATGTAAGTTGTCTGATCCGTGATGGCGTAATACTCTCTTTAGTGAGAAATTTAATGACAGCCCGATGCTCAATTTTTAACATAATACATTTTCCTTGGGATATATTAAACAGTGTGAATGACATACTCGTATCAATCACAATGAAGAAAAGAATGTCAGTTTTTTCACAAAAATGTGTAAGACATTACCGCATTGCGACGATCAAAAGAGATTATGGCCTGACGTCGTTTTAATAGTTAATTATATAATGTTAAACTAATTCCTTACATTTAAAACACGACGTGTGTGTCTGTCCAGTTGTGAGGTTATAACGCGAAAACTACTAGTCTAGTTCACATGATTTTTATTATAGAAATAGGTTATCTAGCCAGGTTTTAGTACAAACTTAGTTACGACATATGACCTAAGGTTTCAGCAGTAACAATTTTAGTACATCACGTCGGAAGAAAATCGCGGCAGCGCTTCTAGCTCGATAACCACGGGTTCATTTACGAGATTCTGTTTTTTATAGAAACACGTTAACTGGCCACGTTTTGTCTACACTAGTTTTTTCCCGTAGCTTTGTTCGCGTGAATATAGAGCGATTTCTTACTTTTGTAATGTCCAAGAAAGGATCAAGATTAACATCGGTCCAGGAATCACAAGCAGAATTGAGACCGAGCTCGAGAGTACGAGTTAGATCGTTTCATAATAAAATAGACTATATTTTCAGAGAAAAAGAGGACGTGTTCCTCTGGAATAATTTGAACGATCAAATCAAATATCTGAATCAGGATCTAGGTCGAGACCGCGATAGGAATCGATAGAAGGACTACGATTTAAATAAAGAACGGGACGGGAAACGAAATCACGGTTGATAGCGTAATAGTTCAATACAAAAAATCAAGGAATCTATTTTGCGTCCACGCAGGCGGAGACGCTGACGAAAGCTAGATATGATTCCATTATATCCGAGAAACCGTGATATATTTCTTTCCAAGATACACCTGTACAAAGTTGTGAAAACCCGTCAAGTGCAGACTAACGCGTCTCGGCCATTAGTCTCCCCGGGAGCCGGGGCGGCGCGGCGCGGGCGCGGGCGCCGCGCTAACTGCCCGCGTTAGTCTTCGGAGACGACACTAGACAACTCCTAATGGAGGCGCAGCGCCACTTAGCGGACGGGCCGGCACGCTTCGACGCTACTCGGCGTAGCTTTTACATCGAGCACTCGATGTAGAGTTCTTTTAGCGAGTTCTACATTGAAAGTTATATTATGAATATACATACGCGAAAAATATTGCTCTACGCCTGCGCATTATTCATCTAAATACCGATAATTAAGAGAAATTGCTTTCGACATCCGAAATACGACTACATTGCACCTGAAACTCAATTAGGATAACGGACACTGCTGAAAATTATTTTACTATCAAAACACTTTAGATTTTGGAGTAGAAATCGTTCAAATTTTGGATCAAATACATAATTACGTTCTTCATATTTTTCTATTAAAATAAACACTAATGACCAAACCTTATATTATTTCAAAGCGGTAAAATAGTACCTAGGAATAAAGAATAACATCATTGTTACTGACAGCCGCGCTCTTAGTGTTTTATTGGACGATATATACTATTTTGTTTTATACGAACGGACTTAGATTACGAATTGTTGTGTTTTATCGTATTTTGTGTGTGTTTTTATTAAATTATTTGAATAGTTGTATTTCATTAGCCGGGTTGTAAGATATTGCACATTTTGTAATATTTGCCTGTTTTCGTATATTTATTGAATTTTAATATTGTTTTTATCTGGACTTGTTTATTTTATTGTATACATCGTGTTTTGTCGTAAATACGAAATTACTGTGATGTGCATATGAGTTCCATATGAAATGGTGCCTTGATGGGGGGGGACCAATCAAAGTCCGGGAACCGCGGCAGTGATTACGGTACGACCGCGAATCGGTGTTCTGAGCGCATGTAGCGCTCATGCGGAAAAAATGAAAAGTGCATGGCCAGACCCCCCTCGATTAAAATGTATGCAACTCATATGTGCAGGCGGATGCGCCATCTATAAATTGCAGCGGAATTGGTGCATCCGTCGCAGTTGTATTCCGACCGCCATATATAAAGCTCGGCTGTAATAAAGAAGTCTGCTCGTTTGAAAACGCTATCCATCATTTTGCCCACCACACACCGCAAGAAATCCGTTTCCGAGGCGACTGTGAAAAAAAATCCGAAGTGCGGACTTACGCGGCGATAACTGAAATCGCCGTTACAATCATCGAATTCGCAACAGGCACGAGAGTAGAAACGCACAACGATAGGATCCAGATTTTATAAAGGCATCCAAATTACGTAAAAACAGAGATATTTCAATACATAATTAAGTAGCCACTTACATAAGTGTCAAACAGTTCAAACTCTCTAGAAAGTGTCAAATTGCTCTTTATACAAAAACACGTAGGATCAAATGACACTATGCTATATGAAATATTTGAAAGATCAAGGTATATCCTACCAAAGTGAGAGAGAGATATGAAACTTTTAGGACTGATTATTTTATTGGTTTACATATCCTTCAATATCATTTGAAAATAATATCTTTTGGGAGGCCGCTTCGCTATGTTTGCATCTACTCTTAAGGCCTTTACTAGATATTCAAGGTTTAAACACACACACGCACACGCGCACACACGCGCACGTGCGCACGCGCGCACACACACACACACGCACACACACACACCGACACACACACACACACACACGCACGCGCGCAGCCAAACATCCCTTTGAAAATGGTCAAAAAAGCTTCCTAGAACCTCAAAATGTCGATACCTAATGAATCCTCGACTTTCTAAAATCAGACTGAAAACTTTCTTAATTTTACAAAATAAAGAAAAATAAATTTTCTTTGCAAGAAGTTAAAAACTTCATCTACTGATTATGTTTTTCATTTTATATATTAACAATTTTTTAAAATGACATTTGTTCAGGTATTCTCCACAATATGTGTTGAAGTATACTTACAAATGTACTTTAAATATAAAATCCCAATAAAATTAATAAGAGAAATTATTTAAGCAAATGATATAAGCACACAAACTCTACTCGATTATCACAAAAACCTTTGTATTTCGGCAATGTTCAACAAATAATTAAGTGAACAAAGCGATATTTCGTTTTCTTAACAGAATATGACAGAATACTAAAAGGCGCATAAAACTATTTTTGAGTTTTTGTGCTTTTAAAAGTATCTCCTTTGGATATTACCATCTACAAGCGAAAACGGTCTCAACCAAGTTATTTAAGCACTCACGCAACAAATTTAAAATAGATCTGTATAGTTATTATTATACTAACATATAAGAGGAATCATATTTTACTATTCTTTTAAACTACCTATGTATTAAATAAGAAATAAATAACAATACGCAATATCACTTTAAAACGAAATTTTATTTTGACATAACGTTTGTTACTGTCGCCGAAATGGGCATTAGTTCGTTGATATGTATTTCAAGACAAAAACTAAATAATTTACTTTGCACTTACACATAGTAACATTCGGAAAATATATCTCACCGTTTCCCTGTATACAGCTTGTAAACTTAGTGGTGTTGTACTGCACCACTATCTCGAATTATGAAAAAATCTACATTTATCGTTTTTTTCATTCTAACATCACGATAAGTCCCTATTTAAGAAATTTTCTTTCGGATTGATAGTATTTTTACTCTATTATTTAGTCATTAGGAATGTCATATTCTTATGTTAAGTGATGTATGAATCTTCTATTTCTGTTTAAAGTTATGTACCCGAAGGGTACCAAAGAAACTTTACAGTTTACCCTCATTAAAAGTAAAATACTGAAACATCGAAAGAGTAATAAATAAAAATTTTAAAAAAAGGAGAACTAATACAAGCTAACATAATACATGCAAATTTCGTATTGTGCACATTGCAAGATAATTAAGATTGTAATTAAATATTCTAGGAAAGGTTATTTACACATTTTAGTGCCAATTTTTCATTATGCGTATAAGACGTGTAGATACAGCATTATGAAAAAAGGCTCTGTCAAACACGGACATTATTATTCTGCTCAGATTTCTTGTTTCGCAATACCGTTGGTGCACTGAGCAGTATGTTTTCTGTTTAATGTTCAGCAAAAATCATAAGTGTAAGCACAATTATTATATGTTTTTTTGTAAAATTTTGATGAAAGTACAAGAAAATAATCTATATAAATAATAAAACAACTTTCATCTTTAGATAGCAAATGATATTTCGTCGGCGTATTAAAAAAACCTATAACAATAACACCATTTATATACTCACATTACGCATGCGATTATGATGTATTCCATCATGATTGTATGTGTTGGCACGTTTAAAAAAAAGTGTTCCGATTTGCTAAATAATTTTAACCAAATGGTTAATAACCTCACCTCATCAACAGTCCAAATAAATGAAAAGTATGGCTAAGGGGGTGTCAAATTTAGGTACCCGCGGCATCAGCCATAAAGTGTGGTAAGGTCATGTGTTTAATAAACACTAGACTTCAATTAAAATATTCAAATGATAAGAGTCGATGCAGACTCAGCGTTTCCTCGACATCACGCTCGATTCCAAGTTCACGCGCTCCCAATCAGTATTCGGGCGCGCGCCGCGCAGGCCGTTTGCTCATAATTACACATTCGCATCGCACAATCGCGGCCAAACGAGACAGCAATCAATCGCAGTCGCTACATATACAATAAAGCTGTTCACATACACGCAGAGAGAGACGTACCTGTGTATTTTATACATGAATTATATACCACTACATATTCAATATTTCATATCGTATAAAATTTAGATGTACAAACATCTATACTTTATAGAGCAAAAAAAGTAGAAACATTTTAAAGGTATACAATGTTGTTTTGTTTGAAGTTTGCCCTAAAATATATTTAGAAAACGCGTCAGATTTATTTTCGCCCCACTTCAGGTTTGGTATCCTGACCAATGATACCTATGATGATGAATGACCTATGGGATTTTGGTATGGAGTCACGCAGCCGATATTAACACAATTTTCGTGCTGCAGAAGCGAGCTATTCGTGCTGTTAATGATCTGAGACTAATGACATCTCTCAAAGAAAAATTTAAGGAAATTAATATCCTAACTTTAGCATCACAATATATATACGAAAACCTGGTATATGTCAAGAGAAATATAGAATCGTTCCATAAAAGGAGCGACATCCATAACATTAATACTAGATATAAGAATGATCTTGCTGTTCATAAGAGTCGTCTAAGTAAAGTTAATAAATTATTTAAGGGGATGTGTGTGCGCTTTTATAATAAGATCCCAACTGAAATTCAAAATTTGCCATTTGCTGAGTTTAAACGTTTCGTTAAAAGAAAGTTATATGGCACTATTATACCGTGTTGGAATATCTTAATGAAAAAAGCCCCTGGGATTGAGCTGCTCGCCTATCAGGTTATTTAATATTATTTTTAATGTCGACTAAATTATAAATGACTAAATCGTTTGTATTGATGAGTAAAAAGAACAAACCTTGAGTTTCTTGCCCATTCTTTTCTCGATGAATCAGCATTTGGAATGGGCGGTAATGTCGAAATGAATTTATTAATGACGTATTTCAAGTGTAATTTCAATACCTACGAAATAAAGATATTTTTGATTTGATTTGATTTAATTTGATAAATTCATTAATCTTTTCGCAACATTTTTTTGTTCAGATTCATGTCTGGATGGCAGATCAATTTAGCAAAAAGTTCGAGCAAAAACGACGTGACGAACAACTATAATAATAAACGGATGGTACGCATCTTGTTTGTCGGACGTTTTCGTTTGCAAAAACTCTAATATTAATAAAAATTAAAAGTAACAGTAAAAAATGATAAATGCATGTTTTTTTCTGAATATAAAAACATAACATTCAATAATACTGAGGAAGGTGTCCGCCAAATTACTCGACTCGAGGGGCCTACATGGGTCATCGATGCGTGTACCAAAGTTAAACGTTTCCTACGCGGGCAAATCATAATTAAAATAATTTAAATAATGATGTAATTTAATTTTAAAAAAATTATTTACATAAATGAATAAAATTACCATTGTTACTATGAACACAAAACGGTGGCATCTGTAGCGAAAACGATTCTTCCATTTCTTAAATATACTACTCTACGGAGTTTTTGTTATTTAAATTTGAATTGATATATAATAGCACATTGTTAGGCAGACTACTAAAAGGATGATGAAAGTATGACATCCGTCGAAGCATTAGATAGACATCCATAGCAAAACCATGACTGTTCAAACCAGTTAATTGCAATTGCGTGAATGACTTTAAAAATATGAATATCAAACCAATAATGGATAAATTAATCGGTATAAATTTCACGTGTACTGACGATGAAGTAATTCTTGCACTGTCGGCGTGGGAGTGTTGTAAATTAATAGCAAAAACACGTTCTTAGCTTTCCATAATGAAGTTTTGGTTCCCAGTAGTTATGTAAGGAAACTTAGGAATGGCAGCATTAAACGTAAAACACGATTTATACACAAACAGGTGATATGATCCAGTGCGGGCACGTGTGGAGTGCCCTTAAAGGTAAATGATGTGAAACGTTAAGGTCTAAAAAGAGGAATAATGACTATAATCTAGAAAAGGGTATCTCAGGGTTAACCACGTATTAAGGGTGTAAGCTGACGAAAGACATGCGCACGTTGCAATTGGCCGACAAAGAACGTATTTAGAAAATGGGATGGCAAAAAAGTTAGCGGTATATTAAGAAGTGCTGAAGCAATTGACACTAAGCGATCGAAACTAAAGACCTTGTATAAAAAGTTGAGGTATGGACGTATCACATAATATACAACATAAACCATAAGAGATATCCAAAGTTTATGTTAGTTAAAATTTGAAGTATTTGTCCATTTATCTAAAAAATTGGCGTGTATGTTCCGTAAGCGTGAGTTTATATAATTTATTTGTTCAAGCGTTTTCAGTTGTTCCATTTTATTTTATCTGCGTCACTTACCCAGATGTACAAATAATTTATAATCGCTATTATTCATCGTTAATACCCTACAGGGCTTAAAATATAATCTCAAGTTTTAAAGGTTTTAAACGATACCCTTTTTTTTTTGTAAAACTTTTCAGACGAAAATGATTTTTCGATTTATGTTATTGTGTTCTATATAATATTGTTTTACATATCGATGGCATTATAATATTGCAATCATTGTGTTAAAAGTGATTAATAGACATTACAAGAAAGGGGTACTAAAGTTATAACGTTCATTTACAGCGCCCCCATTATCAGTTCACGGAACTGTAGTGACTGTACCTTGTTAGCGAGTAAAGTAAGTTATTGGAATTTATTTGACAACATTTAGTTTACTGTAATAGTCGATACGAAAATAATTCACCACATAGTCTAACCATTATACGCTTGTTAATGTGTATAAATTCATAACACTAGAGACAATAGATGAAAAATAAAATATAAAAAATACTAATAAACCCACATAAAATAAAGTTTTTAGCAATAATACAAAAATTAAGTATAAACTTCTCAATTAGTATACCGAAATTATGTGGATTTTATATATGATCAGTACTGAAAGTATTTTATGTTGCCATAAAAATTAGAACTCGACTATATATCTTAATTTTTTGCTATCTCTTTCTTGTATAACGCTAATTATTATTTTGTATGAATTCATGCAGATCTGACAAGCGTGGTTGTAAGTAGCTAATGAATGTCTGTCTATACAAATTAAAGTAAATCCAAAACGGGATGACAACAAAAACTCAAATTCGCCCTCTGTACAGTCTGTAGCAAAACAAATATTAGAATTTATCATAAATACATTTCAATATTACTTTTAATAACAAAAATCTAAACTTTCCCGTCAACCTTTCATCTGATCTCACTACGATACGCAATCATTTTCACGTGCAATTTCCTTTGCTAGTGCGCAGGTAAGGGCGGCGTGGCGCGGCGGATCGCGACGTCACGCAAACGGGCCCAATGACAATGAACCCGCACGACAATCGCAAGAGATTATCTTAATGACGCGCGGCATTATGTATTCGTGTCGCCGCATCGGCGCCCAGAGGGGTCGATCAGCCCGCGTCGCGTCCGCCCCGGGTACCGATGATCGTAAAAATTATGACACTCCCTGTCGCGCGATTAAATATTTCAATTTGAACATTGTAAGAGGGGTGATTCCCTCATATTATGGTAACAACAATATAACCTCTTTATCGTAGTCAGCGCAGAGGACCGTATACCTTACGAGAGCGCCGCTTCGATTCCCGACGTCGACAAAAGTCAAAGTACCGCGGAGCAACGTCGCACTCCGGTACTCGTAGGATAGACGTAACCCTATTTTAAAATAGTGCAAAAGAGACTTAAGTCGCTAGGATAAGCATAATCCCAAACAACAATAACATAATCCAAATAACAAACTAATTTTTTCGAATTCATTTTTTCTTTTCAGGACACAAAACACTGCAAACTTTTAACATACAATTTTTAATAAATTCTGCTTCGGAAAATAGTTTTAATACTTTGCCAATTTAGAACTAACTATAAAACTAGCTTTCACAATATTATCAAGTTGCGTTCTTTGTTCATGAAACATTTGCTGCTGCTGTTTTTCTAAATTTGCGATAAGGTTCTGGATTTTGTTTTTTCTTAGTGAATGCAGCATAGGATTCCTAGTTGAGTAATGCCTCTTTATATTGAATTCTTTCGTCACTGAAATGGATTCACTACACAGCAAAAAAAAAATAGCTATGGTGTGTAAGATAAAAAAGAATTCTTCACTCCATTTTTATTGATACTGGTGACCCTCTTCATCTACTTTTCGTTTCTTTCCACCAGACATCATTTTCTTTTACTTTTCGTTCGATAACCTTAATAACAAAATATAATTAATAAGCAACTCAAGATGCACATAAAGTCACAAAACAAATTGACGGCACTAGCAGTTCGCTAGGGTATCGCTTGTCGCTGCTATCACCTAGGTAGCTTAAATAGAACCGAACTAAAGTTCGGGCCACACACTGGCTTGTATAGGCAAAATGAAGGAACGATTTAAAATCGTCAAGTATAGAAGAATTGAGAAGCAATAATTTTTTGTTGCGCCGTCAGAGAAGCGGCAAACATCAAAGGCTTTGATGTTTGCCGCCTCACTCTTTCATGATCGCCGCCACTCGGCTTGCTCGCTCACTTGAGTCCGTGAGTATGAGTAAGTCGTGTAATATTTATTTTATTGGGTTTTTCAAAATGTCTCGCGAGCCGGATGCGGCC